>CM076727.1:4813696-5086196 GCA_038501795.1 Pseudopleuronectes americanus
GTCTCATTTTGTAATAATAATTTTGCAGAGGCAGAGAGTTTACAAGCTTTGAACGCCTGTGTACAGTTAATTACATAATTTTTGGCTGAAATCCACTCTGGCTTCCCCTTTACAATCTACTACAATGAAGTGAAACAATGACAAAGAGGTTAAAACGCTGACTTCCAGCTTTAATTTGAGGGTCCTATTTCCACATTCGATGAACAGTGAAGGAACTTATCTTATTTTCACAGTCCAAAAAGTGTACAAAAAAAAGTGTTGCCCCAGAGTGGATGTCAACACCTAGAACAATCTAAATGTCTAAGTGTGTAATTAGTTTTTTTTTGCTCTAGGTCATGACATCTACTACTACAATGTCAAAACCAAGGCTGTGGAGGAGAAAGAGTTCAAGGGCATGCCCAACTGCACATCCGCTCTCCGCTACATGGGGCACCACTACTGTTTCCATGGACACAGTTTCTACAAGTTCGACCCTAAGACTGGCCACATGCCCAAAAAAATACCCCAAAGAGGCACGTGACTACTTCATGAGATGCTCAAATTTCAGTAAGTGAAGAAATCACTGTTACCCATTCTCCAATAGGAAGTCAATATTTAATAGTCAATAGTATGAATTGATGATATAATAGTTCCTCACCTCCCTCCCTCTCCCTTGTTTCTAAGTGTTTTTTTCATTATTGGTCGCACTGTGGTGTAGCGTTTAGCAGTGTCCCCTCACCACAAGATGGTTTGAGTCCAAGCTTGGCCGGGGCTCTTGTGTGGAGTTTGCATTTTTGCATTCATGGAATTTCTCTGGCTTCCTCCCCCAGTCCAAAGAAATGCAGATTGGAGTTAGGTTAATTGGAGACACAAGATTTTCCATCCACTGTGTCATCTAATGTCAGCTGGGATTATCCGTGAAACATAAGGGGTGTAGAGTTGCTCGAATACTGGAGCGATGATAAAAGCGAACACAAAATAATTTCAGCTCATGTTTGGAGTCAGTTTGGATTCACACACACAAACACACACAGAGGGGCTGAAGAGCCGCATTCGGCTCCAGAGCCGCGGGTTGCAGACCCCTGTGTGGTACCGAATTTGTATGATGTATTGGACGTTTTTGTGTCTCCTGTGGCAGTGGTGTCCATCACTTTTAGCTGTCCTCTGGAAACACTTCTGTTGTGTTTTTCTCCTATATTTCTCTATTTGCAGCGCGGTGCTGCGCGTTTGTGTATTTGCTGAGCACTTTCTGTATTTGCTGCACATTTCTGTAATGTGTTTTGTTGTGAAATTGATGAAGATGTTTTCTTACTTTGCTTGTGTTTTGTCAACTTGCATGTGTTTTCTTGAGTTACTGTTCGTTGAGCTCTCAGGGCCACCGTAGATTCCATATGCTGACAAACCCCAAAAATGTCCATTAAACTTTAACTTCATGCGTCTTCATTGTGTAGGTGAGAACAGCGACCACGAGGAGAGAGAACGCTGCAGCCACGTTCACCTCGACGCCATCACATACGATCATCATGGACACTTGTACGCCTTCAGAGGTGAGAACAGACGACACACGGCTGTTTCAGAGACGGCTACTTGATTCATTGGGAGGGGATTTATTTCCTATTTCGGGTTCTGGTGATCTTCCACAGGATCTCTGAGAGATTCCCTTGTTTTGCAGGCCACTATCTCATCCGTCGAGATGAGGGATCCACCACACTGTATGCCAACCGCATCGAGCTCGGCTTCGAGGAGTTACACAGCGATTTGGACGCTATTTTCTCTTACAATGATACTCTGCACAGGATCAAGGTAAATCACAAAAACAAGCGCGTTGCTCCTGTCGTCCTCTTTTCCTCAAGATTCAAACTTTAAGATCTTTTTTTTCAACCTCAGGACGACAAGTTGTATGTTAGCCAATACAATGAGCCGGCGGACGGCTACCCCAAGTCTGTGAAGGAAGAGCTCGGCGTTGAGGGTCCCATCGATGCTGCGTTTGTCTGCGAGGATCATCACATCGCTCACATCATTAAAGGTAAAGACACAGCCCTGAAACAGTCAAAGCATCACCTCTGGGTAGATATTTTTATTCTCATGAAGCTTTCCACCACTGGATACCATAGCAACTCACATGTCCTCCTTCCTGCCGTCCTCCAGGTGACCACATTTACGATGTGGAATTGAACGCCAGTCCTCGTGTTGCAGAAAACAAGCAGACTATTGCTCTCTTCAAGAAGATCGACGCTGCCATGTGCGACAGCTCCGGGGTAAAAGTGTTCGTAGGCAGCCACTTCTACCACTTCAACAGCACCATGGAGTTTGTTGCTGCGAGGGCCCTGCCGGAGCAGCACAGCATTTCCATAGAGCTTTTCGGCTGCGATCACTGAGAGGCTTTCTGGACTGAACGGAGTGTCTAGAACATCACGTACAAGACAGTGAATTGCGGAAAAGCGACAGCACCAGCGACATCAGACAATAATGATATGTTTCACAGGGTTTCTCTTCTGGGTCTTCACACCTCAAACTAAACCCTGTTTCTGTCTGGAAGAATTCTGAATTATCAAAAGGTCAACGTTTTGCTTTTTAACATGTAGAAAATGTAACTGCATCTAGAGTACATTCATTTTGTAAAGTGTTATGAATAAAGAGGTGATGCAACAGACTTTACTCAGTCTAGTTTGTGTGGTGAGAGGGGAAAGTAAGTCACTTAACTTTGGATTAAACTTTAACTTGATTGAACTCCAGAGGGTGAATTGCTCTGTTCAATTTAGTAATATCTGTTGGCGAGATAAGCCAACTGGCAGCAAATATTATTTCAAGGTACTTTTCAGAATGACAATGAGAACCCCAGCTCTTTCGAAAATCAATTAAACTTGTTGATGAAGGAAAAAACAGTTGTAGCAGGAAGAAACCTCCAAGAGAACCAGAACTCGACCGAGGTAGGAGGAGAAAATGGGGGAGAAAGAAGTGAAAGAGGGTGAGAGGCAGAAAAAGACCAGGGACAGGTGTGCAAAAGCTGTATATAAATACTGTCAGACTTGAATATTAACAGCAATACCTAGATGTAGTGATCAAATTATATAAAAATAATATTAAGTTATTCGACTACTACTACAACATCTTGTAAATAAATTAAAAGTACTGATAAGTATAAATACTTTAATACATGGATTCAGATCAAGTTCTGTGAGTTCTTTCTCCACAACATGATTTTGGAAATACTGATTTGTCAGTATTCCTATGACGTGTAATTACATATTCATTTTTATTGTTGTTTGATGAACTAAATAAACACTAAATAATTTAGTCATAAGCAACATTTAGCCAAAGAATCACCTTAAAACTAAAATCTTGTCACAGAGACACCAGAACCTCCGTTTGATATGATCACATCTGTCTGATTGTGCCACCTTCTGGTCACAGCCTGAACAGCAACACTACGTCCACTAAATAAACTGTTTTCATGAACTCTATGAGTACAGGACGAGACGTGAAACTGCAATATTTGTACATTAGATTTGTATTTTATTTTATAGCCTATTTTGAGATTTAGTATTATTCGATTTTTATATATCCAAAATCCCCAAAAATATTTTGCTTATGACCAGTTTGTCTGTTTTATAAGATATTATGCTGGGAAAAAAAAAGCAAAACCGTTTTTGAGAAAAGACAGTTTTTCAATTAAATAAGTGTAATTATAAGAAATGTTAATTTTTAAAAGATGTTACATGTTATGGGTAATGTTTTATATTCTTATGTTTGAATATACAGAAAATAGAAATTAATATTCTCCCATATCTCTTCTGTATATTCTATTCTAGTCTTTACGACAGCTACTTCAACATGAGGTACAGATGTAGCTCAATCTCAAATCAGATCACATTGGTCTGTTAAACACACTGTAAGGCTTCAAAGGGAAAGAGGTTTGAAACAAAAGCGTCAACATTATTAACTTAACATTTTTAAGCATTGCCGCTCCACTTTGTCCGTAATGAAGGGTTAGTGTGCTGGCTGTAGATATTTGATATGTTATAAGTTATAAATTTGATTGTAATGTAGATCTCATATAGTTCGATCAGTGTAGTCTACGTTAAGATGGGTTGTAACACATTA
The DNA here is from genome assembly GCA_038501795.1 of Pseudopleuronectes americanus. Taxonomy (NCBI): domain Eukaryota; kingdom Metazoa; phylum Chordata; class Actinopteri; order Pleuronectiformes; family Pleuronectidae; genus Pseudopleuronectes; species Pseudopleuronectes americanus. The sequence goes on from CM076727.1 coordinate 4,817,780, forward strand.
AGACCTTTTGTGCAAAATCTCCCAAAGCAACAAGCCTAGTAAGAAGTATCCGAATATGATATTTTCCAACATTCTATGTATAATTACTCTAAATATTGATTGGTTCCTTCCAATAAAGAGAGTAAGACTAGCCAGTCCCGAGTCAGTGTATTCACTGATGCAGGAAGTCTTGTTTTAAACCTGTTGTGTTTGTCACTTATGAACAATTTGGAATTCTAATCATTGTCCAAAGTTTTTTTAATAAGTTTAAAGCATAGACTGTATATATAAATGGGTGGAGGGTCCGTGACATCATCCGTTGGTTTTGGCAGAGTGAAAATGAGACTAGTAGTAGGCGTTCACCCGTCGCCATCTTTCACTCCACCCAAAGGAAGAACCTCGTAATTGAGACTAAAACCGTTTTTTGAACCAGTCTGTAAACAAGTTTAATTCTGCTCTAAAGTTGGGCTTTTTAACATGGGAGTCAATGGGAATTGACTACTTCTTGGAGCCAGCCACTAGTGGCCACCCAGTGAACTGCAGCTTTTCCAGGATGTTGCGCCATGGTTCAAAGGCAGATTTTTTTCCTTTAATGTGCTATAATGTTCCTTTAATTGTATTATATGAGTTATGCGCTTTGTCCTATAATGTGCCTTGCGGTTCCTTTGATCTTTAATTTATCATCACTTCTTCTCTCCCTCCTTGCTGGACATCTCCTCACAACCAACCTACAGTTTTTCCAGAGGACTCAGTTGCAGACTGCTAGGCCCACCATCCCGACAAACACGCCCTTGTCTACCCAACCAATCAACGAATAATGGAGCCCTGTGGCCCTACCACTTGCGGGGTAGGAATTTGCAGTATTTGCATACAATGATACATTTTTCATAATGCTCAGTAGGGGCAACAAGGCACTCCCCTATTCTCCTTCTGAATGACAGTTTTTTCTGTTTCATGTTGCATTATGAGGTATTGAGTTTGGACTGATGAGGATTTTATCTGCAACACAACAAAATGTGAAAGGGTGTGAATACAGTGTAATGACATATATAGTCAGGATGTAACATACATGTTAACTGTAGGATTTAAAACAATTGATATGCTGAACTAGAAAGGCACTCTTATGTTCTCCAAGTCTGATAGGCCACGTTATCACCATAATGCATATTGTGATCAGTTGCATGTACTAAAATATGTTCTGCAGACGGCTCACATTAAACACAGGCAAAATACCCATTCTCTGATATAACTGACTTATGACACCTCCCTAAAAATACTTATTTTGATTCACAAAAATCTGGATCCACACTAGATTTCACCTGTTTATGGAAATTACCAGTCTAAATATCAAGATCCTTTGAAAGTGAAACTCTAACAATAAAATATAACCTCGTTTATTGAAGAACAAATCAGCTGTCTGGTAAAATGGACCAATGGAGAGATGGGTCTTTGTGCTTGATGACCTCAGAGTTTAAGTACCTGTTATAACCTATTCCCCTCAGGACCTGTTCAAACTGGTCCGCAGTATCCTGAACAAGTTGACGCCTGAGAAATTCAAGCAGCTTATTAAGCAGGTTATGGATTTGACCATCAACACGGAGGAGCAGGTCGAAGGAGTCGTGGACCTGGATTTTGAGAATGCCATTGACGAGCCCAGCTTCTCTGTGACCTACGGGAACATGTGCCGCTGCCTCGCCGAGGTAAGCAGGTCATAGGTCATGATTAGTTGAGCAGAGAAGTGTGTCGACTTTGGAACGAGAGAGTCTTGTGTTTGTAATGTAATTGTTTGAATTGGATTTAGAGAAGTACATAAATACGAAAATGTTAATTTGTCGAAATACAAAAACAAATGTTAAACCTGCAGAAAATTCAGGGTTAGTTAATTACTTATTTTATTTTAATGCTTATGTTCTCTACTGAATTCATTCCACTTACTGTTCATGTGCAGCTCAAAGTGCCCACCAATAAAGAACCCAACGACACAGTGAGCTTTATCAAGCTGCTGCTGAGCCGTTGTAAGAAGGAATTTGACAAAGACAAGGAAGAGCTGCAGGAGGCAGAGGGAATTATCCGGCTGCGTTCCGTCGGCAATGTCAAGTTCATTGGAGAACTCTACAAACTAAAGCTGCTAACAACGGCCAACATTCAGGCCTGCATGGACAAGATGCTGGACAACCACACAGACGAGTCATTAGAGTGTCTCTGCAGCCTTTTCACCACAATCGGGAGGGACTTTGACTCAGTAGTGACAAGGTGAGCTGGTGGTAGTACATTTGACATAAATCTTAAATTTCTTTTATTACGGTCATAAAAAGGTCTGAAGGGCTACAGATTGAAAGCTTCGAATATAATCTACAGAATAATACGTGGCTTGTTTTCCTTTCCACAATTAAATATTAAGAGAAATGGGTTGTTTGCAGGGATGAAGATGTGATGAAAACTTTTTGTCAGCAGTGTTTTTGACATTAGTGCATGAACCTCATGTCTCAAATTAACCGTCTCTCTCACTCTGTGTCTCACCAGCCTGAGATGGATAAGTATTTTAACAAGATGAAAACAATCGTCAAAGAGGGACAGACGTCTTCACGGATACGGTTCCTGTTGCAGGATGTTATAAACCTGAGATTGGTGAGTGGTTCTTTGCGATTTTTCTTTCATTTGCACAATTGTAAAGAGTCCAACATTCAAATTCTTCAAAGTAAGATGGATTTTACCATAGAGATTTATTTCACCGATCTGTCTGATGACCAGGAACATGATACTATATATTCTGGTCATATTCTGTTTGATGAATATCTACACTGCTGTTGTTAAGGAGTTCAAACGATTTTTAGAAGGACTGATATAGATTGATACATAGATCATGGCAAAGAAATGTAAGAAAAATCCATGGAAACAATGAACAGGGAAAAATGGAAGAAACCTGAGGAAGACGTGATAACTATTGATCTTTAATGAATTCATCAGTGCGGCATTACTGTAGTTTGCTTGTTCGGCAGTGCAAAGGTGGCACAAAGGATCCATGAGGTACTGCAGAATAGAAGGAACACAGACTTTGTGGGATCTCCACCTGCTGGATGCACTCTGATTAACATTGGGCATTGCATGAGTCAGACAGTGCTTTGGAAAGAAGCTTAGTTCTCCCTCTGCTGGACATTTTGAGAACATGGAAGACTGGAAATCTTTACCTGTAGATTTCAGTCTAAACATTTAGACTTTTCCTTTCAGATTTTCTACTATTTTCATCTGTAGTTTTTATTGCTGGAAATGTTTCGAGTGATCATAATCGCTTCTCTTTCTGCAGCCTCAAATGGAGGAGAAGATCCTGCTGGGCCCCCGGGCTCAGGTCACATTGGTGAAGGGCAGCAGTGGAGGAGCCAAGGCCAGTGACTCCGGTGAGGTCACACCACATGACTTTTAAAGCTGTCGGTTCACTGTGCAGTTCACACTACATGACCTGCTGATCATAAGTCTTGTAACTGTTTGGAGTTCATACTACAACACTTAATGATGGAAGGGTGAATGTCCTTCATTATGTTCTTAAAAAGCTTTTAAATTTAACTTGATGAAACCCTGATATAAAACAGTAACTTATGGCATATTACAAATCTGAGCAAGAGCGCAGCAGTATTTGAGAGCAGCAGTATTTGAGAGCCTGGTGAGACGCACGTCGCTGCCCAACACCGGACAGACAGGACGATAATACTGACACATTCACTCTCTGCCATCAATCACACTGTTGTGACTGTCTTTGTTTATTTGCCTTGACAGTGAAACCTGAGCCTGTTGTCCAGTCTCCACAAGAACAGAAGCTGATAAGCGCGCTTCCCGGGGAGCTGAGACATCATATGGAGAGGATCCTGCTGGAGGACATTGCCAGTGAACAGAAGGTCTTCAGCTGTGTGAAGGTACGAAAAGTGACATCAACCAGTCTCTGCGAGTTAGTGGTAAAAATCCTGAAGGGTAGACGGAGTTGGGCTGAGTTACACCTGGTTGTAGAGTAACGGAATATACTTATATTTCGGACCTTGAAACTAATGTTGGTCCACGACTGTTGGTAAGATCTCATCAATACAATTCCTGGATCCACCTGTGCTCCAAAATGTTACTGTTTCCTCCCTGGGTCCACAAACGTTCATGTGGACAAGGACATTCGCCTACAGGTCCTCTCTGAAAAGGGCTTTGTGTTTACTGCTCTTCAGTGTCATCACTTCTTAGCTGATTCTTGTGAATTTGACAGACGCTGTGTTTTTACTCCTCCTCCTCCTCCTCCTCCTCCTCCTCCTCCTCCTCCTCCTCCTCCTCTGTTCCCCGTTTCTCAGCAGAAGCGGGATAAATCTCAGAAGAGCTCGTCTCCCTACCTGAGGGAGTTGATGGCGGCTGTGTGTAAGGCAGCAGGGAAAGGTAAGCTCTCCACCAGCTCAAATCGCAACGCTGATTCCAATATTTACTCTCTGCCGAGCGAATGAATTTACTCTGCCTCCTGCTTCACTGTGCAGGACACACCAACTGTAGGGTGCACACGGCCCTCTTTCAGAAGAGACTGCCTGCAGTAGTCAAGTACCGAAACTCAGAGAGAGAGCGTCAGCAGGAAGCTCTTAAGGAGCTTCAGGCGCTGATCGTCACCCTCGATCATCCTCCACGTAAGTTCTGCATCAGAGCTCACTCCAGATGAAACTCACACATGATCATTTTTCTTCTTTTCTTAAGAGTAAACTGTGTAACAAGTTCTCAGTTGTGATCAAACCAGTCTAACAGATCAATCTCACTACAAGGTCCATTTATTAACTTCTCTGGAGCTTTGCTTCTTGTCACATGATTCCCATCAGCAGAAGAACTTCGCCTTGTTATATGGAATTGTAGATTTTCATATTTCCGTTCATTTTTTTAGCAATTTAAGGACATTTGGAACCATTCGGATTAAAACTTTGAATCTCAAATTTGTTCTCCACTGACATTAACTTGATTTGTTCATTTGAGGAAAATCATTCCGACTCCAAATCACTTTTGCAAAACACAATGCCGTCTTCAGTCATTTCTAAACCATCCATTTTTTTGTTTATTATCTAGATGCAAATCGCATTAATTGAATTATTAACATTAGGATTTGGACTCACGTCACAGAAAAATATGATTTACTTCCGTTTCGTCCCAGCTGAAACGATGACTGACATGTATTTGTTCTCCAGATCTCCTCCAGATTTTCTACAAATGTCTGGCTGGGACACGCAAAGACCCGGACGATCTGCTGGATAAGGGCGTGGCCCTTAAGACAGTCACGGACTTCTTCACCTGGCTGTGGGAGGCGGAGTTGGTGGATAATTGAAGAGGGGAGCCCCCTGGGGGACCTGACGTAGTAGAACTACATCATTAAGCATAACAAACATTCAAAATTGGTGCGTGAGCAGGACGACATGTTTACGGCTGGAATTTTTTTCTGCGGTACGGGTTCCGGACTCTTTCATTTATAATTTTTTTACTGCAAATGCAAAAACATTAAAGAAAATAAAAAGTATTTAAAAATGCTCGTTCTCATGATTTGTTCTTTCCATGGTTTGGTGCTTAAAGGGGATACGACTCAGTGTGTGTGTGCGTTGAAAGTGTCTCAGCAGCTTGTCGGAAATAGGATTTCTGCTCCCTGCTGGAACTCAAAATGCAGCCCATAGTATATCTTACTGGTCTATATAGGCCTACTGCTTATAATAATCAGCTACCTCTATTTTTGTGATGGTGACATGACGTCATACAAAATTGCCCCACCAGAAATTTCAGGCTAAAATCGCCACTGAGAAACGATATGTCTGATTTTGGAGAAATTACGCTAGTGGAAAAAGGCTGTCCTAGAAATGTGTTTTAAGTTCGAATTAATAAAGTAATTAGTAATACAATTTGATTATCAATAGTGTTGAATGCTGCACTGAGATCTAACAGAACGAGGACAGACACAAACATCTGAAGCTATTAGAAGGTCATTAGTGACTTTTGCCAAGGCTGTCTCCGTGCTGTGATTGGCTCTAAACCCAGACTGAAAGTCTTCATTTTCCTGGATAAACTTACGGTTCAGGGCGGTGCAGCTGCCATACCAGGCAGTGATGCAGCCAGTCACGATGCTCTCTATGGCAGGGGTTCCCAAACTTTTCCCCCCAAAATAACGGTACCAGAGACTGGCGACCGCCACCGACCCTGGATGTGGTATATAATGATGCGCACAGCCACCCACACGCACAATTAGGCCTATGCAAACACGGGCATAAATAAAAAACAAAAGAACAACAGCCTTACAGCCATGACATTATTTTAGAGTCATCATTTAAACTAAATCCTCCAAAAATTCTAATGAGACTCATCCTCAGTTTAACCGAAGTCTGTAGTAACTACAAACATCCAGCAGAGGTCCCTCCTGCAAGTTTAATAGAGGAGAAGGGTCTCTAATTGGTTCGTTCATAATTCAGATATTGATTTTAAAAAGTATTCCACAAATGCGCTGTTTCTTTCGGTTTCTGTCACAGTCTTTTTTTACAGAATGGAGATTTGGGTATTTGTTAGCCTCCATGTTAAAATGAGAAGACTTAGCTAATGGGGTGAAAAGGTCATTTCTCATATCACTGTGAGTTCACTTGTGATCGTGGGACTGTTCAGGGCCCTCACAGTTTACAGGACTGTAAAAGTTATTTTATACTCATCTTGATTGTCTTGAGAAATATATACAGAGAAATAATTATAATGAATACAAATATGAAATATAAATATGAAATATAAACAAGACATGTGTAGAGAAACAAAAAGTCAGCTAACGCATTTTGCTCATTATACGACATGTATTTACATATAGACCACTTTACCTTAACTCATTTACTATATCATACAGTATGTACTGCGGATAAGTTGTTATGCAGAAAAACTGTTCTTGGTGAAAAACTAAAAATCCTATTGACTAAATGCATCTGACACCAGGAGGGAGGAGTTGTAAAATCTGATGACCACAGGAAGGAACGGCTTCCTGTTACTTCCTCCATGTCTTATTCTATGTTTGTACATTCAGGATGAGGTCACCAGAAAATGTTGTTTACATGGGAGAGTCTAGTTCAGACTTAATCAGTTAATTAAACACAGTCACTGACTGAGCAGGAAGCCAAACCCCTCTATCAAATTAAAGTCACACAGTTACTATGAGTCACAATCACAATAAAGTCCGCCCAAAAAAATATAAAAGCAATGTAGATTAGATTTTAAAACATTTTAGATTCCCCACACACTCATATATATATATATTTCAGAGATTAATAAAATTAGAAGTACACACCTGAGACTTTAAAATCAAAATGTAAGATAAAAGTAAAGATTTTAAATGAAATAGTCAGAACTGTGATATTTACAAAATATAAGCTTTTGTTCATTTTTATTCTTAAATGTCAGACTGCTTTAGTGACTCTAGTATTTGTCATTTGATGTGATATGATTTTTAGTGAACCCTTTCACTCATGTCATGTTACACTGAGTGTTTGTGGTCCAGTGTAACACGTGTGTGTGTGTGCAGCAGTCCTGCAGAGGGTGTCCTTGTGTGACTCCACATCCTGGTGTTTGGTTTCCTCCTCTCAGGGAAGCAGACAGCCCTCAGAGACACGGAGACACTCACAGTCTCTGACAGGCACAGAAACAGAAATACCCTCTTCATCTGATGTGATGATATCAAGGATTTATTCTTTTTTCGGCGAAGAGGAAACACGTGACTGGACCCGGTGGTTTGTGTGGAGGATGCAGATTCAGGTGAGACCGAGTTCTCTGCAGGAAACAACGCTCAGTGTCTGGTTAGGTTGATTTAACGCAGTTTATCGCACATAGAGACGAACTGATGAAGTGTTAGTGCAGCGGTTTGTGTTATTATTTAATATCGTCGATGTATGATGTGTTAATAGAGCGTGGATGTAAAATAACACGTGTGTGTGTGTATGTGTGTGCGTGTGTAACACTGATTCACTTCACCTGTAGATTCGTGATAGTGAAGTGATGAAGCTGATAGGTAGAGTTCAGGTTTCATGTCGTTTTTCATAGTTTGAGAATGCATTTAAGTTTATTCAACCAACCTCCATCAGGTTTAAACTCTATATAAAACCTAGAAAATGTAATTATAAACATCTTAAAAAGACTCGCCATATTAATAAAGCCATTAGTTGGTTGTTTTTGCTAGGTCACAGATTTGTTTATTGTTGTAGGGGTTATTTGAGTATTGTAAATATCTATGACGGTTCAGTTATTTTTAGTAAATTTTCTTTATAAATGTCTTAAATATACACAGTATAAACTAATAGCTGTTAGGGACAGTTGTGCATTGAACCCATTACATTTGGACAAATATCAAGTCAGTCATTTATACATTTATTTATCTTTAGGAGATTACAGTCTTCATGCCGACTATGACGACTTAATTTCCCTTCGGGGATGAATAAATTAATCTATCTATCTATCTATCTATCTATCTATCTATCTATCTATCTATCTATCTATCTATCTATCTATCTATCTAAGCTAGGCTAATCAAACTAATCACTCCTGGTGTTACATTCTGTAAAGATGGACAACACGACAGCCCCTCAAAAGTGAAGCAAAATCTTTCCGATTCCCCCCTGGTGGGTGGCTACAGTAAAGGTCATAAATCCTGCCTCTTCCAGTTTTTTGTTAAACCGGAGATATACTTACTGTTAACTACACATGTGCATGATAGCTGCCTCGTGTATTCTGCGTTCATTTGTGCCGGTTGTGCACGTCCTCAGAAATGAATGCTAAGCGTCTACAAGATGCAATATGCACTTGACCAGTGGGGGCAGTGTAGCGGTAGTATTAGGCAATGTGACAGGGTCAGGTGATGGCGATCCGCTCTGCTGAACTGATTGGCTCACCGTTTGTTGTGGGTTTTCATCAGTTTGGTTTTGGATGACATTTGCGATTGGTTAAATGTGTAACCTCCATTCTGGCTCATAATGATGTCATAGATGCAAGATGGCAGGGTTGTTTTTTTCTAGGATAATTTGTCTTTATTTATTGATAGTGGGAGGAAGTGGAGAATTAACAGTTAATGATTTCTACAGTTGCTTTTCACTTTTATAAATTGGCTTAGTACCTCCATGATCTCCTTTGTATACCAGGAGAGCTGGTGTTAATATTTCCATTGAATTTGTGTCCCCCCCCCCAAAAAAAAACGCCAACAAGCTAATTTTCTTACACAGACAATGTAAAAAAAAAGAATTCGAAATTTAAGTAGGTGATGTAACAATATCTTGATGAAACACTGTGTCCATTCTCCCATTACTTCGGTTCTCTCTGTGTCTTGGCTCGTTGCCTAGCAGCCTCATTAAGTCCAGTTACAGTCAGATTTCTCTATTAAGCTGATTTCCTAAATCAAATGTGAGGGAGAAACATGGATTTCGTGATCAGGTTAGGTACTTATAGCTCGTGTTTTTATCCAGATTTCTTCTGGAGAATGTATTTCTCCGTGATGCAGTTTGTGTCACCAGGTTTTTTTATGGGCTTATTACTGTCATCATGGACTTGACAGTCACAGTAAATCTGACTCAGACAGGAAATGCACTGCTGTAACAGCAGGAGGGAAGAAAGTAGAGACCATTACATGTATCGGGTATATAAGACGGAACTGAAGTGGGAATAGAAAAGGTAGGAAATTTAAAGATGTAGGTATTGTAAATGATAATGCATGCAATATTACACAAGATCTGAATATAATGCTGTACATGATGATGATGGACGTGATATTGTGCATTAATTCAACAATATTAGTTGCACTTAAGCATAGCACATTATAAGGAAAGTGTGATACTGTACATGGTCCTGTGCAGTAGCAGTGTACAAGTTGAAAGGTAGTATGTTTATATGATTTTGTCAAAAAGAAACTTCACTGCGTCTTGGTGTATTTCTGACTATATAAAGTAACTTGACTTAACTTAAATTAAGCATAAGCAGCATGTCGGTGAAGCTCTATGAAGACGCTGCCGATGTCTTTACTGCACCAGAGTCTTCACAGGCTACATGCCAGGTCTGCAGGTCTTTGTAAATACGACACATAATGACAAGAATGTAGACAACCTCAATGGCTTGGTGCCACTTCTCCTCCGCGCTGTCATCAGTGACTCGCTAAAACACATCTCTTGTTCATTTTTAGTATTTGGCATTTGTCAGAAGCAAGTGTACGACATGTGTCATCCGGCAGGAGGGAACAGAATGTCTCCTTCTGAATGTGGTGAAAATGCTGCAAATGCTTAATAGGAAAAATGTTTGCGTTTGAATCAGTGTCACCAGAGAGCTTTCATGTTTCAGAGGATTCACAGAGCAGTGAGATTTGTCCTCCTCTGTTCAAGTATTAAAATGTAGAAGTAATCTGACAGATTGCGTTGAGTGCAGCTGATTTGTCTTTGATATCCACTCTCATCAATGTGTTAACTTTGCAACAGAAGCTTCTTGCATTTCTCATCTGGATTCCTCTTTGATCGGGGGGGGGGCCAAAAACATTGGGTTTGGCTATTAGCTTTTTGTGCCTTATATTAGTTCTTTATAATAAGGATATCCATGTCAAAGTACATATAGTGTATGTGTTAGGCACAGTTGTACATGCTGCTTTGTGCATGGCCTTATAATGCAGCACATGGAGGATATTGCCCAAAGCTACTCACAGCTGATCAGTCACCGGAGCTTTGCAAGGGACTTTAGGGGCCTCAGGCAAAAGGGACCTATAGAGACCCCAGATTAAAATGACCCCAACACCACCAAATGATACACAGGATACCAGAGACCAAATCTCTTTTGATATCAAGATTATAAACAAAGAGCATACTGTAAATGCATATAAATAATAGAATGTAAGTACAGTTTAAGTGTAAACTTCCACCAACATCCCAGACACATCATATTCATGCATTAAGACCTTCTAACCTTTAACCAAACCCCTAACATCATTAAGCTTTTTTAACATCATGCTTTAACATAATCAGCTGTTCTTGTGCGTCCCAGGAAATGACCTGCTTAGCCTAACCTTAATCATTCAGTGGGGGAAAACTTGAAAGAATGTGATAATCATCCATAAAGTTGTAACGATCGACATGGACAACATAGATTCACCTGCAGTAGTATGTGTACCCGCAAATAGCCTGCAATGCATTTCTCTTTCTCACGTGCACTTCTCTTTCACACTTAAGTCTGTGGACCTGTCACTCAGAATATGTTGCACATGAGAACGACCTACATTCGAGTGCACATGCACCCCCGCTATTGCCATATATTGAAGTTATTCTGTAGGAAATGCTGCTAAGAATCTGTAAATATATCCTGGGCCCCTCCCCTTTTTAGAACAGGTTTATGTTCTGTAATACTCAAATTCCTGAAGTGCCTCTTTCCATATATGTCTGAAACGGTCTGATTGGTCAACTGGCACATTCTTAATTAAGTAGATGCAGATGCATTTTATTTATCCCACACACATGCACAGACATGCAAACGCACACTCATGCAGGTAGGGAAATGTAATCTCTGCTTTTGACCCATCTGTGTGCGGGACACACAGAGCAGTGAGCGACTATGTACAGCGCTCGGGGAGCAGATGTTGGAGGAGTAAGGTGCCTTGCTCAGGGGCACTAGACAGGGTCTAGAGAGACTCTTGGATTTTTGGGCAGATCAATCCAGGTTCGTCTTTTTGTTGTCTTTCCGTGGAATCGAACCAGAGACGAACCAGAGACCTTCTCTGCCCATAGTCCAAGTTTCTGCCACTAGACCACCGCCGCATTCTTGTGTGATTGGTTAACTGTTTGAGCATGTGTCAGAAATGTCACACCCCTTGCTCAGAGGATTCCGGATCAGCTTTAAACACCGACTGTAGGCAGTAAAAATATTTCACTGGAGTTCCTACAAAGGTTCCTCTGGAGAGTTCTTAAATTGACCCATTAGTGCGAATACAATTAAATAAATGTCAGGGCTCGTTTCAGAAGATTAAGAGGACATCATTCATGAAACAAAACTTTAACGTTTTAGCTTTACGTTGATAAATCACTCAATTAAATCGGAGGTGTTGAATTGCCCTGTGATTGAACCTTGACCGCAGGTAACCCCTCCCACCTGTCAGCTGTGGAATCGCTCACAGCTGCGAGTCCTTCCTCTCTCTTTCCTCCCTCTTTCCTCCCTCTTTCCTCTCTCTCTCTCTCTCTCTCTCTCTCTCTCTCTCTCTCTCTCTCTCTCTCTGCTCGGCTGTCGTGTGCATGTCTTTACATGCCCAGAAACACCAGGGGAGGGAGGAGACACACAACAAAAAAAAACACACACTCAAAAAAGAAACTAGAAAAACCGGAGAGCATGAGAGATGGTGTGATAGAGGAAGGTGTTAGAAGAGCGTGAGAAAGGAAACAAGACTTTCTTTCTGAAGCTGCATTTAAGGATTATGCAGAACTGGGACAGAAACTAAACAAAGGGAAGACTGTAGACTTGGTTGGAAGACAGGGGACGACTCAGGCAGGGAAGGGGTGAGATACAGTGTCTTTATTTTTGTGAAAAACATGCTGTCAGTTCATCTCCTGACTTGTTCCCTCTCTCTTTCAGATTTTTGACAGAACAGCTCCACCATCGCCGGGGGAGGCATGATGAACCGTGGTAATCATGCATCCTCTTCCTCGCGTCACTGCTTCAAGATCAAGATCGACAAATACATCAAGTGGAATGAAGGAAGCGATGAGTTGGAGGACTTGACCTTCCTCTGACTGATTCCGAAAACCTCTGCAGGGGAAGGACAGCAACTGATACTAATCGCCTGATGCAACACTGTCAGGAACAGCCTGTGTGATAAAATACCCAGGCTGTGACCAGAGCTGTGACGAGCCAGAGGCAGCAGTCTCCAGCTGCAGCTCAACCGGACAGTCAAAGTAAGACCCGTGAGGAAGAATGGGAAGTGGAGTTCAGAGCAGTGAGTCTTCTCTAGCATGTCAGGCCATATGGAGCAAATGAGCAGCGGCAGCTTTGACGGCAGCTCCAGCTTACTCCAGGGTCGCCGGTTCTACTGCCGGAAATGGGCCCTGGAGAAGCTGCGGCACTGCCTGGACACCCGCTCTGTGCCGGGACAACCACCAGGGCTGCTGGTGATGGGGGGCCCTGGCGCTGGAAAGACTGCCCTCTGCACTGAGGTGGTGTGGCCCACCTCGAAGACAGGGCTGGCGGCAGGCCTGGCACCACGCTGCCTGGCATCCCACTTCTGCCAAAGGGAGGACCAGAGGAGCACGGTGCTGTGGAAGTTTGTCCTGGGCTTGGTGGAGCAGCTGAGGGCCTCACCTCTCCTCTCGCCTGGGTACAGAAAAGTCCTGGACAGCCCATCTGTTTCTGCTGCTCTGGAGCCCGTCACCTGTCAGAAAGACCCTGATGACACGTTCAAGAGGTTCGTATAAAATACTTTCCTCTTAATAATCTCAGTGTACGTCATGGCACCTTTTTTTGTCAGTTGCTTGATCTGAGGAGGGTAAATTTTATGGTTGTCAAATGAGAGGGAGTGGAAAGTTGCCGAAAGGTAACAAGCATGGGGCCCATCCAGGAGCCAAGCGTGTGTGTGCATGTTGGGGAGCGTGGCTCATTCCCAGCTAAATGTGTGTGTGGTATCAGAGACTGTAAATGGTGATACAACTTTTTTACATTATTGCTGAAAACAGGAGCGGCTGAAGGGAAAGAGGTGGTTCATCAGATTAAGACATGAGCGCAAACAACCTGCGGGAAAACCTGCGACAAAAGTTTCTGGTGTTTTGTAAATAGTTTCAGCAGTTGTTGTGACAGAAAACCATTTGTGTAATAGCTTTGAAAGTAGGTATAACTTTTAATTACATAAGATGAATCATTTTATTTAATTTCATGTTGTCTTTGCTGGCTATCGGGACAACAGATGAAAATCAGCAGCTAACTATTTTGTTCTCACCGATTATACCTCCACCGAAGAGGTTTTGTTTTCATGAGTGTTTGTTTGGAATTTTGCAAAACAAAAACGACTGAACCGAATTTCCATAACATTTTGTGGAGGGGTGGAGGAAAAAACCTTGGTTGAATGGTGAGAAAGGGTGTTAGCCTTGTCAGGCGTATGTGGCCTCTGGGTTCCCTTCTAGTTGTTGCAAGAGATAACATCAAGAGTCCAAGTTCAAACTCCTAATTTTAAAGGAGGCTGGTAGCTCTGTGAGCACCCTTCGAGTTAGACCAATTTCTATTTGAATGACAACCAGATACTCATGTCTGGTAATTTTATTCATAAACCGTTTTATTCCCAAAAAATGTATTATTACTTCCCATTAAATTACTTATATCCTGACAAGAATATTGTCCATATTACCTACTACAGACTTCTGCATCTCATGTTCTCATGTGACTAAAAGTTATTAACCAAATATAATATTGTGCATCTTACAATAAAACATCAGAAAAAGTGACTGAGTATGAAACCATTGTGGGAAAAAGATCCATAAAATCTTTACTGCTGCATTTACTTTTATTATTATCTAAATAAAGGTGGCTCTGCAGGTATTTAGTCTGTCAACACAAAACATTTGTCAGAGCCCATAAACTGCAAAGGGACGAGTCCGTCAGCGAAGCAAAGGGAAGCCCGGACAGTCACAGGAAAAAGACGGCAGCAGCCATTCTTCCTCGTCTTATATTTATTTCTCTCATAATGCAGCCCATTCAAAGCGCACACAATGGGCCTCCAGTGTGAATCAATGCTACAGTGTTATTTACGACACAACACCCTTTCAGAGAGAGAGAGAGAAAGAACAGAGAGTTTAAAAAAAAACAAATAAAAGTGCCTCCTGGTGACCGTCCCAGCAGGAGTCAGCGAGGTCGCTCTCCTCTCCAGGACTTTTCTCTTTCTCTCCTGGTGTGTTTGCTCAGCGATGAGCCTCAGCCCCTTTGCACTCCTCCTGTGTTTGCCCTCCTCTGGTGTGAAGTACCGAGCACATTCCCCTCAGACTGGCTCCCGGCCAGCGGCTGTTTGTGTTAGGATAGAGAGAGAGAGGGAGGGAGATGGTGGCTGCGACGAAACGCTGTCGTAAAAGAATGGCTGTCAGCAAACATGATGAAACATGGGCTTGAATTGGCAGTGAAGGGGCTTGAATGGGACGATACGCCTGGAATTGAGTTGTGGCTGAATACAGTCACCAAGTCATTAAGTCGTCACTGAGCCATTATGTGCTGCTGCCTGGAACCTCCTGCACTTAGATTAAACTTTCTATGACTTCAGCAGATTTAGTTGTTTGATGCATTTGAGTCACATCTGTATCTTGGTTCACTTGGAGTGAACTGTTTCGTGCTCACACTAAGTTATTAGAAATGTTCAAAGAGGACCGAACATATCATGAGTCAAATTTAATGACATGTATCTTAACAACTGTGGTCATGCCTCACTTTAGTGGGCCGTAAACATTCTCTAAGTAAATAATATCTTACTACAAGTCTGTATATGGCATAAAGCACAGGCACAAACAGAAACGGAAAAGAGGCGTTTAATGTTTTAATGTGGTTGATATATTTAGCAACATTTTTACTGACCATAGACTGCATATTAAGGTGGATGACGGGTCTCTGCTTCCTCTAGACACTCAAATATCCCCAATACAGTTGCTGCAATCTTTGTTAAGGTGACATAATTTGGAGCCAGACCCTGCAGTGGTGATGGTGGAGAGGAGCTGCTGTTTGAAGGTTCAGCTGATTCATGTGCCCGACCAATAGAGAGTCTGTCGCACCATCGATCAGGAAGTTTCACTCTGTTTATATAACCTACTAATAATAACTTATTAAAACCAAATTGATCAGACACATGAAGACTTTGAACAAACGTCAGTGTGCTAAAATGACAGAGACATTCATTTGATGTGTCCCAACCACTAACATGAAGGATGCTAGATTTATGACCCATACTGCGGCCAGCCACCAGGTGGTGATACTTCTGACTGACAAGCAGTCAGAAGTATCACCATGCACACGACTTGTCTTATGTCTAATATTATTCAGTGCATTCATATCTATTTTGCTTGTACAGATGGTTTGATTCACAGTGAGCAGAGGGACAAATATATTATCAAATGATCTACTAGGTTACAGTTTGCTGTTGAGTGTTGTTTGATGCAGAGCAAGGACAGAAATTAAAAAAATACAACTCACCCTCACCAGACCTGGATCTGATTCTCGCTCCAGTCAGAGAACCATCACCTGAGGCCTGGGAGAAGGTCAGAGAGCCACTGAAGTGATTTAAGTTATAAACGACCGCACAGAGGCAACCTCCGACTGAATGCTCCTGTCAACAAGTCCCATGAAAGCTGAGGGTCAAAGGTCACATGCAGACCTGTGCACACGGCTATGTGAGCTGAATTCATTTCACTTCCTCCTCCGCTGTGACTTTAATCAGATGACTCAGGCACACAGAGGTATGATAAGCGAGTTGAAACCCAGATGCTTCACCCAGGGCATAACTTCCCTTCGCATTTTATCACAGGATATGATCGGTGATAAAAGTCGAGGCTAATGAGGCTAATTAGATGATTCACACTCATTACAGATTGATCTCTCAATATCATAAGATAACATTTTATGGAACAATGTCTTTTCTAGGTATAAGTATTACTCTTCCTTGTGCACAAGGTTTAACATTGAATGCTTCCTTCCGCTTAAATTTACAGATTATCTTCTTTTTTTAAACCCAAGTATATTCAAAGTTTTAGTTAAGGAGATAATTGTCTCAATGGCTAGTTTTAAGTTTTCCTCAATACAGAGCGATGTTCAGGTACAGTCCCATTTAGGGTAAAATAAACCATAAAGCACTGTTTGCATTGGGGGCGGGGATTCCCTGTGACTGGCATCAAGTACTGTCCAATGGGTGCAGGTTGCAGATGAGCTAACTATACAGTCCTCAAGTCGTCACTAAATAGAGAAGTAGGCAGTAGTGAGTGGGTGATTTCAGACACAGTCCTTGTTACTTATGGTTTCCAAACACCAAGATGGAGCTGGACAAAATGTCAAAGTCAAGTACTCAAAAGAAAAGTTCACAAACCAATGGGTAACATCATGACGGTTAAAACGCCTTCTTGATATACAACATTAACCTTCAAGGGAATAGAGCAAGAAATCGATTTCACACAGTAAATGCCAGATATTTAATGAGTCTCTGTGATATTTAGGGTTTTCAAAACTGATGCATCGTGAGGGCAGATATGTTAAGAGGCTGGTGGCTCTGTTAAATGGTTTCCTGGGGTAAATCCTCCATGTTGTCATGAATAAATGATGAAGAATATGATCATGTGTGAAGTTAAATGGAGGAGCTAGTAGTAAGTTTGTGCTTAATTTGGAGACCGTGGCTCGAAAAGGGGAATGGGTTTGATGTATCAGATTTACCAAAAGTATTTTTATTGTCTATGACTCATTTGTGTGGTGTTGAAATTTCCACCCTCACTTCCTACGCATATGTTAATCCTGAGACTGAAATACTGTCGTCGACCACAGCTCTTGCAGATGATGACCCTGTTTTATTTAGTTACCAACGTGACCTCGAACAAGCTTCTGTTTGCTCACGTATTTATGAAGTAAACTGAGATTTCAATGTATTTCTGGCACGGTAGCTCTGAGAACCTCTTTCATGTGTTTTATAAACAGTGGTGAAGCTGTTTCCTTCCTGACAGCAGCAGATCCTGCACTTAACGATGTTAGAAACGTTGCTGGATTTGCTATTATTAGACACAACAGATGCAAAAACACCCACACAGTAATTATGAGGTTGAAAAGATGCACGTTTTAATTTTTCTTGTGATTTTTATATTTTTTTATTTAAATGTGGTTAAAAGAAAAAACATGTGAGGTCCAAAGGTGACTGAAACCTTCTGGTCGTTCCTGAACACAGACATTAACACTAATAACAGCACACACACACAAGCTCACCCTGTGATTGCGGCAGGATAATTGTCTTGAGTTGCGCCTCTGTGTGACCTACTCGTTGGTATGCCACTGTCATAGGTTAATCACTGTTTGTCACCTTCAAAATAAGAGCCCCCCAGTTCCCTTGTATACATGTGTAGCTCTGAACAAGTCTCAGTGTTTATTGTCGGATACATTCGCAGCAACAGGAACATTTACAGAGCATTCAGGTGAGTGGTGGTGTTTGTGTCGAGCAGCAGGAGGCAGGACATGAAGTTTAAATCCCACTGTTGAAAGCAAATGTTTTTTTTGTTTACAGCACAACGGCTCCTCCTCTTCATGCTAAGTTCTTTGTATTCTTCCAGTTTTGCATTTGTCATGTGTCAGCATCGCCATCAATGCAATTGCTTGCCCCCTGTGAATTTTCCAGTAATTTTCCCCTGCCTCCCGTCTCACATGGTCTCATTCTCATACACAGCCCCCTGGAAAATTTCAGGCAAATGTCCGGAGTTCAATCCATGTCTGAAAGCATCTTAAGTGTTCATCTCGATATAAAATGTCCTTTACTCATAACTAAACCAGCTTTCTTCATACAACTTTCCCTTTCATTTTGTCATGATGACTGCAGGATTTCATTCTCCTCACAAACAGTTGCCTCAGGTGTTAATAGTCCAACAAAGTTCAAGCATGTTGAAATGAGGAGGAAATGAGTTCATTGGAAGATACTTGGCAACAGTGATATACCGGTACAAGTATGTGTGGGTATGAACCGCGTGCGTGTCAGGGTGGAGCAGGACATTTCAGAGGTTCCATTTACCTGAGTCACTGTCAGATCCCTGCAGGGTGTGGGTGCTGACAGTGCTTTAACACAGTGGTTCAGTTGTTTTACTGTTTTACGATGTGTGTTCAGAAGATATTTCCTTTTATCGCCTTTATAATAGTTTTACAAAGTTAAAAGTATGAGCTAAATGATTTGATAAATTATCTTTTTATGTTGAATGTCTAATTTCAATGTTCTGTCAATATTCCAAGAGGTAAAATGCTTTCTCTTGATGTTGATGAAATTTTTATTTGAGCAAACGTGTCAAGTTGCTATTTTATGACTGTAAATCTAAAAGCCTGGGAGCGAAGGTAAGATTGTTCCTGAAATGTGTGAAACGGAAAACAAAAGCAAAACATTCAACACGATTAAAAAGGAATCGCCTGGAGACAAAGCAAAAATAGCTGCCTGCATATTAATGAGGGATTTCATTTAAGGTCACTGACTTTTATATGCATAAGTGTTGACCCACCGTGTTTATCTGTGATGTAATTACACCCAAGTCAAGATATAAGAAAACGTTCACA
The DNA here is from genome assembly GCA_038501795.1 of Pseudopleuronectes americanus. Classification (NCBI taxonomy): domain Eukaryota; kingdom Metazoa; phylum Chordata; class Actinopteri; order Pleuronectiformes; family Pleuronectidae; genus Pseudopleuronectes; species Pseudopleuronectes americanus. The sequence goes on from CM076727.1 coordinate 4,837,025, forward strand.
CTGATACCGCTGCTTCCAGCTCCCTCATCCGCCCACGACTCCTGCAGTATTTACATGGCTGACTCTTCCTCTCTTTGTCTGTCTCTCTTTCTTAGAGCGGTGTTGAGACCCCTGTTAGACCTCCCTCCCCCTGCCCAGACTCTGATGCTGGTGGTAGACTCCCTGGATGTAGGATATGGACCGGATACAGGAAGTGGGAATAGTGGCTCCATCGCAGAGCTGCTGGCCACCAATCAACACCTGCTGCCTGGGTGGCTGCTGCTGGTCTGCTCCGTCCGCCGCCACAACAAGGCTGTGTGCAAGATCTTCTCAGGTATAAAGGAAGAGCCACTTCTTAAAGGTTTTTGGACATTTTCGTGGTTAGAAATAAAAATATCCTGAAGTACAGGTGCGGTGGAGATCCGGTACATTAACCAAACTAACGTGTGAAACCTTCCTTGGACTACGGTCTGCAGCAAAATGTTTTCCTTTGAATAAGTACTCTCATCTTTACCAATAAGCTGTTTAAGTCTTAACAATCTGTAAATACAATAAAAATATGAGAAAAATATTGAAATCCCTTAACAAGACCTGAGATTCTTGAAAAATGTCTTTCCCCTAATCATATAGTTTGTATTTTGGCTCCCAACTATGATGCATCTTGAATAAATTATGATGACCTGATCATAAGCATTGACTTTGCATGCAGTGGTTGGTGAACTGCTGAATAAGAAATAAAAGAATCTGCTTTGTCTTGACTACATTTCTGATAATATGGGGAATCTTTGCCCAGATTTTTCTGTAACTTAAAAACAATACTTGACTGTAACTCTTGTTGAAAGCTGGTACTGCTATCAAGTAAATCATCATCATATCTAAAGCCAACAAAAATACCTTCAATTTGCTTCATCCAAATTATAGTCTAATCTAAACATTTTTTATTAAAGTTTCACTTTTGAGCATTCAAATTGATAGCTGATTGAAGTCTGTTATCTTCTTGTGTTATAGGTTTCCGTAAGCTTTGTCTTGATGATCTTCGGAAGCCCCCCCCAGTCCACGATGTGCAGCAGTACATCCTCTGCCGGTTGGACGAAGAAGCAGCGCTTCGCCGTCAGCTCACCCCTGACACAGCGGACATGCTGAATTTACTTCACATCAAGAGCGGCGGTTGCTTTCTCTTCCTCGAGCGTGTTCTAGATGGTGTTGCAGTCGCACTGGTGGGTCTGCGAGAGATCCGCGACATCCCTGGGACTCTCAATGGCCTCTATCTGTGGTTGTGCCAAAGGCTGTTTCCCCGGGGGCTTTTCATGTACGTCAAGCCTCTCCTTAATGTGCTCTTAGCTTCCCCGAGGCCCCTCACACCCCAGCAGCTGTTCACAGCAGTTTGGACTCATGACACCTCACTCAGCCTCCAGGATTTTCAGAACAAGCTCAAAACTCTCTCTCCTCTCTTAATTGATGGCCCTGGAGGGACCAAACTACTTTTTCATGCCAGCTTTGCTGAGTGGCTGACAGATGTGAAGTATTGCACACAGAAATACCTGTGTAGCAGGACAGAAGGTCACAGTATGCACGCTATGGCTTTGACTCTTCAGGGAAAACATTTGGACATTGAGGACACTTGCCAGCTAGCCACACATTTAGTTTGCTCTGGTCACCATAAAGACAACCCTTCATTGTTGGCACTGTGGATGATATGGGCCGGTGTGCCTTCTCTTACTCCGAGCTATAGCAGTGCCCTCACCACATCCTCCCGTCGGCCCCCTGTTTTGGTCAGTCAGGAAGTCCTTCAGCTGTTAATGAGGACTAGGCTCATCTCTACTGCCTGCTTTTCAGATGCACAGCCAAGTGTTGGAGTACAATGTATAGGTGAAGACGAAACTACTTTACGACAACCTTTTAAAAGAGAGGTTTCTGTAAAAAAGCTGATAGACGGTGGGGTGTCGATAAACCAGTTATGTTCTACAGATGGACAGACTTTTCTTGCCAGTGCAGCCCATGAGGGCTCTGTAGAAGTTGTTGAACTTCTCCTGAAACATGGATCTGATCCACTGATCAGGGATCATCAAGGTCAAACACCATTAAATTTGACTTCCAGGCAGGGTCATATCAAAGTATTGACTGTGCTCCTGGAATGGGCCAAGAGACAGCATCCAGAAACTGCAGCCCAGATGTTGGAGCATGTTGACAACGAAGGCTGGACAGCACTGCGCTCTGCAGCTTGGGGAGGACATAGCGAGGCTGTTCGCCTTCTTCTAGATGCAGGAGCTGATGTGGATGGATGTGATGGGGAAGCCCGGACTGCACTCAGAGCTGCTGCATGGGGTGGTCATGAGGAAATTGTTCTGACCCTTTTGGAATATGGGGCACAGGTTGACAAAGCTGACAGCAAGGGCCGCACACCGCTTATTGCTGCTGCCTATATGGGACATCATGAAGCTGTGGAGATATTGCTGGACCGCAATGCAGAGGTTGACTTAGCTGATGGAGATGGGAGAACTGCTCTGTCAGTCGCTGCCCTCTGTGTCCCGACCGCAGCAGGGATAAAAAGTTATGGTGAGGTAGCAAGTCTGTTACTGGAACGAGGAGCTGATCCAGGACACAGAGACCATGATGGCATGACACCACTGCTTCTTGCAGCCTATGAGGGCCATGAAGAGGTAGTTGAACTTTTATTAGAAGCTGGCGCAGATGTAGATGAGACTGCCGGTCCTGATGGCAATGTCCCTGCTGCAGCCGCTGTTACTCCCCTACTGGCAGCTGCAGCGATGGGCCAAATTAAAACAGTATCACGTCTGCTTTTTTGGGGAGCAGCTGTGGATGCCATTGATTGTGAAGGCAGGACGGCACTCTGCCTAGCAGCAGCAAGAGGCAGCACTGAGGTTGTCCGTGCACTGCTGGACCGAGGACTCGACGAGAACCATAAGGATGACCTCGGCTGGACTCCACTGCACGCTGCCGCTTGTGAAGGCCATCGGGCTGTTTGTGCTGCTTTGACAGAGCGAGGCAGCATGGCACGTGTAGGAGAGATGGACATTGAAGGACGTACCCCTCTTATACTAGCTGCACAAGAAGGTCACTTGAGCACTGTGAGACTGTTGTTGGACAGGCGTTCTCCCATTGACCACAGGGCATATGATGGACATTCTGCCTTGAGTGCCACCCTCCTGGAGGGTCATGCTGAGGTGGCAGAGCTGCTTATGAGGCGAGGGGCTGACACAGATGTCCGGGATGCAGAGGGCAGGCCGCTGCTCTACCTACTGGTCCTAGAGGGTCGCCTTGAGATGGCTACTTTGCTAATGGAGAAAGGAGGGGTGCCACTAGAGTCCCGAGACTCTGAGGGTCGTACAGCACTTCATGTGGCTTCCTGGCAGGGATGTGTAGAGATGGTAGACTTACTTCTAAAGTATGGGTCAAACCCTAATGCACAGGACACAGAAGGGAGACCTCCAATGCATTCAGTGGCTTGGACAGGACATGCTGAAGTGGGACGGCGTCTCCTAGACGCCAGGTCTATCAACATTGACCTTTCTTGCAACCAGGGGGCAACATCTCTGAGCATTGCAGCCCAGGAGGGACATGCATATATTGTTGCAATGCTTCTGGAAAGAGCTGCAAATCCCGATCACATTGACAAATATGGTCGGAGTCCAGTCAAAGTGGCTGGGAAACATGGGCACTTTAACATTGTCAGGCTTTTGGAGCGCTATGGAGCCAAGCCATACCTAGGCCCGTCGCATAACTCTAGTACCACCACCCCTGCAAAAACCAATAGGATCCTCTCCTTAGAAATTTCTGAGTGTAATGGAGGTGAAGTCATGGCTGCTACCTCTTCCTCCTCTGTATCTTCTCCTGCCTCCACTGCAGAACGATTCCATTCCATGCAGAGTTCACAAACTTCAACTACCTGCCATTCATTGTCCACAGTGCAGACGGTGCCAGCTGACAGCCTCAGCTTTATTCAACAGATCCAGCAACACTCCCTGCCTCGCAGTCGTAGCCGTCACTCCACCCTCCCTCCACCAGGCAGCCTCCAAGGAAGCATCCAGAGATATCCCAAAGGCAGTCCTCCGCCCACTGTTTGCACAGTTACTGCCATGGTGCACAACTGCAAATTGCCCCAGAAAGTCTTGTCGCCTGGACTTGAATATCATGACAAAATGAACAAACAAAATTCTCACTTAATAAATACAGACAGGACTACATACCCTGGTGGTAAATGGAATTCAGTCATGGCTTCCCTTGGGATAATGCCAGGGCAAGAGAGTCCTGCCATAGGTGTGAAAAACAGAGGAAGCCCTCCTCTGGGTTACCCATTTAAATTGCAGAGCCCACTTCAAGGAGAAGCTTGGGATTCTGTACCCCAGAAAAACATTTTGTCTCCTGCTTGCTACAGTTTCACTCCAGTCTTATCCTGTAGTGCCTTACCAGAGGATATCATGGTTACAATGACTACCACAGACCCACAGCTTAATCTGAAACAGGCCATCAAATTGCAGTTCGAAGGTCCCACCAGTGCAGCCTTATACAAAAGAGAGACACCCCTGTGACTGGTGCTCAACTAAGAGACTCAAATTCCCCATTGATTTGGATGATTGCTGAATGTTTATAGATGGTAAATTTTGTAATTGAGACTCTTTTATCAAACAAAATTGCCAAATAGTGTCTGGTCACAGCAGCTAACACCTGATCATTTTCTGTGTTTGATATTGTTTGGGTTTCATCATTTCATTATTTAAAAAAGATTATATAAACAATAATCAATACTTGCAGCCCCAGTGTGGGTATTTATAGATTATATTGTGGTATCAAAACCATACAGTAACAATTTTGGATGACACCAGCACCGACTCCTATTAACATATTAATGTTCTAACCTACGTGTGATCCGAAATTAGTACTCGATACTCACAGGTCAACCACACCCAACTAGAAACATGGCTTTCATTTTGACTTGGCCTTCATTTGCCATAGTGATACACACTCACTGCGAAGGTTAAAACAGAACCTGCTCTTCTGTTGCGGCTGGTAAACAGTCGCTGGTGCTACACATTCAGAGCATTAACGACGACCCTATTGTTCTCGCAGGAGTTTGGAATTTCTGCTGTTCAAGGAGCGGACAGTTCTCAACATGTACAATGACTTTCTGGGTTCAGATGAGAGAGGAAGTGATTTCTCTCCCTGCCCCTCTTCAGTAAACTAGAGGATGAATGAACTGAATGACATCAATTCTTACTTTCCAACCTTTCCGGTGACTGTGTTGAGCAGGGCTCTCACATTCAACATTCACATAATGCATTACTTTGCTCATTTTTAACTTGGACCTTATTTTCTAGTTGAACTCACCAGTAGCAGTTTGATGAGAAGTTATTAGTATTTACTCAATTTAGCCTCTTGACAGAGTCTGGAGTCATATATAGGTTAACAAGACTTTATCAGCTATACAGTGAATAACGCATGTCTGGATTGGCTTTATGTTTTAAATTATTTTCTGCTGATAAAGATCCTTTTTAAAGCTATAAACATCCTTGCTTGAGAGTTTTAATCTTAAGTTTCTTATATTTGCTACAAACAGCCCCTTAAGTCCATTTCTGACGGGTATAAACAGTTTCCAAGAGCAGGCATGCGTGGTTTATGATTCAAACCATAAAAGACAGCCAAGTTAACTGCACCAGCTTTGCTCGTTGTGTGTGTGTGTGAGCAGGAAGGAAAATTCAAATAAGACCACAGAAACTGAGGGTTGGTGTGGGAGAGATGGATTCAATTCCAAACTTTCAAACATTACTTGTAAATAATTTGTCATTGTTTTTTTTATTTTTTATTTAATGACATACATTAATTAAAGTGGCAAACGTCTGCCATAAAAGTGTCTACCTCTTCTCTGTCTTGTGTGTGTGGTTTTTTAAAGTGTGTGCTCCAGTGCACTTTTGCACTACGACTAAATGTCATGGAAAACCTCTGATGTGGAAGCACCATGCAGAGATGAAACCCTGGCAGCTGCCTGCTGGTGGCCACCTGGGATGAGAGAACCAAACCCATTTTGACTAAAGGACGGCTACTTCAGAGAATTGTCCTACATTTTTGTGTTTTATTGTATCTATGAAATCTTCAGTTATTTGGACCTTCATATCCCATTTCTAAACTACAATTGTATTAGTCTCCTCTATCTCTCTTTCATTAGTAATCCCTTCCTGAATTTTAATACATGCCTGCTTACTAAATTGCCTTGGTAGCTTCTTGACAACGACAGTAATATTAGCATCCATTATGCTGTTGTTGAGCAGCACTCTTCTCACTTTGCATTCTGTAGATGTGCTCTGATGAATGTTGCATCTCAGCATCGTGTCACTAAGTTACTTTAAATCTACCACAAAATTAATTAGCTTTTTACGAACAGATGTACAAATGAGCTGATACTGAACTAAGCTTGTGCAGTTTTTTGCACACCTATTATCCAACCACCAGCAGCCTGGACTGGTGTTACAAAGCTGGTTAGATCCATAGATTAATGTTGTTGTTGACAGATGTTCAGGTGTGAAAGTGCACGGTGTGCGTTTGTGTGCACAGGCAGGTCATGTTATTCCAACTCTCTGTGACATCTGCATTACTGTTTTTCTGCAGCTTACAACCATTCAGACGCTCTTTAATCTCTTGGACAAAGTCTGTCACTGTCGTTATCAGAAGGTACGATAAGTACAATAGCAAACTTGCTTTATGTGTGATATTTGTGAAAAGGATCACTGCTCTGCTTTGATCCAAAGTTAAAACACCAGCAGGTCCACAGACACCTGCAGAAATAGTCAAACAATCAGAAAAAGCTATTACTGGGGATTATAGTAATATTTTTATTTTATCTTTATTTAAATTATGATAAACTAGAGTCTGAGGCTGCTTTACTTTATAAATGCACTTAATAATGTGATAAATTGATGTGGGTGTGTTATATGTAGGAGCTCAGTCATTTCCATAATTCTTCCTACACAGCTCAATAAAAATATAAGCAACATCAGTAAATGCAGTTTATACAAGGTTAAACATGTTCCTGTTTAAGTGCATCAGTCTCTACATTTAAGCAATGCTTGATTATATATTAACATCATTGTACGTTTCAACTGTAAACAAGGTTTTAAATGACTGATAGCTTGTGAGAGAGTTAAGAATGCTCCTCTCTTTCCTCTCCAACTGTGGAGTCATGTAGAGGGAGGAAAGTAAAGATGAATGGTTTTAATGTTTTTATGATATGAATGTTTGGTTATATTTTTGATAAAATAGAAAATTTAGAGTGTCTTGAAGCATGCAAACTGTCCATGGTGAATACAGTATAAGACCTGAATAAAGTGGGGGCCTCAGATGATCAGTGAAACAGGAAATAGCAGGAAAAGTAAATGACAGACTGAGCAGCTGGCGAGGAAACAATGGCGGCTGAATGACTGGAGAACAATGTAGAAACAGGACAGGAAGCAGCGGATGAGAAACAGGAAGTTTAACTCTGTAGAGAAGGAGAGGCAGTTCACAGTGAGGATAGCAGAATGATGGATAACAGAAGAGAGGACAGATGTCACCTGCAGGTCCAGGAGCCACATCCTTTAAAATATAGTCACCTCCATCTAGTGGACAAGGCAGGAAATACGAGAGTTTTCCTCCAAATACTGGATTTATATTTTGTTTAATAGGATTTTGACTTGACTCAGAGAGATACCAGAGGCTTTATAGTGTCATAAGTGTTTCCACAAAGAGCAAACATTTAATATGCTGAATATGTCTGTTTTAATTTCAAAGTCTGACACAACAAGAGTGTTGTTGGATGTTTGTATCAGTTTAAAGAGTTTACATTTACTTGTTTCATCAACAAACAACCGTTAGTTACTGGATTATTTGATCTAGTTACTTAACGTTATATGGTTTCTTGTCCACCAAATATAGTGAAGAACAAATTACGTTTCCAGCAAATACAGCCTCTAGCTAGTTTGTCGGAGCTGAGAAATGTGGAGCAGTCCCAGGAAATTTACATTTATACAGAAAATCTTTTTCAGTCTGTAAAAAATGAATTTCAGTATAGAGTGATTCTGGTTTCCTGCTAAACAATCGCTGCATATAATCAAGCTGCAGCGAGACTTGAGACGGGAGCGCTGAACCGCTGGTGAACTGCCGGATTAAAATGTGAGGAGGTTGGTGTGACTGTCTCAAATGTGCAAGAAATGGAAAATGTAAACAAAGCCTCTATAGTATTCTTCACTTGGCAGCAAGTGAAGAATTATGTCTGTAATATATATGATGAAACAAATCTAATTAAAAATATAATAATAAAAAAGACACAATTTTAGCCAACATTGTTTATTTACTGTTAATAAATGAACAGTCACACAATAGATTTGAAAGGAATTGTGTCTTGACTATACTTATCGGTATATTTTATACTGTAGTCATAAAAACACTTCTTACTAGACATGTCATCAAATACATGAGTTGGAACATTTAGGATCCGATCCAAGTGAGGAAAAGCACTCTAATTGTTAACTAAAATAAACGTAGCAAAATTACAATTTAACTATAATAAAAACTGATTTCATATACAAGTCTTGAATTGAACAGTTTAGATAAGAAGAGCAGTACAGTCAAGAATCAAAAGAAAAAGAATAGTTTCTGTAAAAATGTTTGAGGTTCTTCTAATTATTTGATTACACTAATATGGGCTGAAACTACAGCAATATTTAATAGTGTTGATGTTAAGTATATCTCAATTGTTAAGGATTTTTTTAACAGATTTGTATTGTATGATTTACCAGAAGTTTAAACTTCCATTTCTAAATCAAATTTCCAAATTTCATAAACTAATGAAACATGGATTTTTGCCTGTAGCAGCAAGATTATCTCAAACTGAATTTAAAGCCTGATCCTGATCAGGAACCACAGCTGTCAGATAAATAGTGGAGTAAAAATTTCCTATGTGACCGTAGCATAAAAGTAGAAGTAGATTAAATACTCTGGGGAAACTACCATTACTGCAAAAACACCACACTTATGTAAAGGTATTTAATAAAGCTCCTAACACTCTTGCCTGAACCCACATAAGTGATGGTCTCCTGGATGAAACGTGAGCTATTAACAGACACTTTTCACAGACGACAATTTTTCGCTCCTGATGATTCAGACGTGCTGTCTGGCATTGGTTCATCCATGTGAAAAATGCAGACTCCTTCAAAAAGAATCGTGGATTTACATGACAGTCACTGCTGGCGAAAGCCAAACAAGTGGGAGGATGAAAAAAGCCACCGAGCTCCACTCGTCAGAAAAAGACTAGCGCCTGTGTGACAAAATTGTAGGAATTATTGAAGTCAGTTGTGACAAGATTGCACTCAAGAGTCGGAATGCTTTCAGCACATGAAAATAAAAATACCAGAGTACTGCACTGAGAGGCGATTTTTTAAGTGGAGATATTTTTCTATATAGTTTAGGGTCAATACTTTTGCCTTTTATCAAGAATGAATAACCTTCGTCTCAGCTTCAGCTGAATACCAGGCTCTGCTCTTTTAATACAGCGAGACCCAACATCAATGCATCAATTGTCAGTCAGAGTTTCTCTAGTTATGTTTACAGGGTCAGCATAGAAGCTGTGTCTGATTGCAGTTGAAGGTAAGCAGTAAAAACACATTTATTTAGAATCAAACACTAGAATTCTGATCTGATTAAAAGCTCATTTACGGACAAGCAGACGAAAATGTAGCAATAACACAGCAAATCATGGGGGGCAGTGTATCCCATAGTTAATGCAAGATGACCATAAGACACGAAAAAGAAATTTCAAAGGGATGACAAGCTGTGTTTGCTTCTTTCTTTAGAGTCACAGTATAACATCTTCCTTAGACTCTGTGCGGCTCTCTCGTGGATGTATTACTTGACAATCATAAAGGACGCGTGTTTGTATGTGGACACTTTCTCTAACCCTGGATCTCTTTGTACTGGTATATCTTTATGCAATGGTGCATGCTGTCAGACACAGCAAGTTGGCCCTCAGGTAGCAATGTAAGACCACGTGGACTACTCAAGCCCTGAGTGACTATTGGCCATCCCGCTCCATGTGCTGGATACAACAGGACTCTGTGCACCTCCCCCCAGTCCACTACCAGCACGTTGCCATCTGTATCTAAACAGATGCCCCAGGGGCATACCAGGACTGGTCCCATACCAGCACATACACCCAAAATTTTTACTGTGTTCCAGCCTGGCTCCAGAACTTTGATGCATGGTACACGACCTGTTTCATTGCCTCTTTCGGACACCGCTATCAATCCTGAGCTCAAACAAGCTGCTACTAAGTAGGGGCGGTGGAATCCAGTCACCACTGTGCGCTCAAGACGGGAGCCTGTTTTAGGTTCCAGCTTTAGAGCAATAAGGGTACCTTTCCGGATATCAGCTACCAAGAACTCATCCAGCCTGGTTACTGTCACACCTCTAGGAGCTTCCAGTTCATCTTTTGCAGAGCTCAACCCAGATCCTCCAAAGGTCTGGAGCAGACGACCATGCCGGCTGAACACAAGTAGGGCCCGCTCTGCAGCGCAGCTGAGTGCAATCAAACCCTTAGCATTGACAGCAATATCAAAGTAGTTCCGACATCGTCTGGCAGATCCATCCGAAGTTGGGGAGATTACTTGCTGGACGACATTTCCTCGAGGGTCAGTCACCTGTTTCAAAGTTTACATTTAGTTTTACCCCAGTTGACAACATCATTTTCTGTAGTAGCCATAACAAATTGTTATAAAGACACATACCTGGATGCGAGCATTTCCACAGTCAACTATAAAGAGTTGGCCTTGTGGTGAGGCATGGATGCCACTTGGCAGGGTAAGGTCAGCCCGACCTGATCCCTGCTTCCCAAACTGCCTGACCAGATGGGCTCCTCTGGGGTTGAATGCTGCAAAAGACGGGTCCCCCTCCTCCTCCAACTCAACCAAGGCTGGTTCTCCTCTCTCTCCTCTCCCTCTCTTTGGTTCTTGAGAGAAACCATCTATGACAGACATTGATAGAGACCTACCCACAAAGGGTTGTTTTGAGCCAGCCACTGTAATTCTTCTCTGAGGCTGATGTAACATATGATGAGCTTTATATGAAGGGTATGAAAGGGTATGTCCAATATCAGAGAGCTTATGCCCTCTACCAAGAACTGGCGAGGTTGAGCTTGACGTGGAGTTGAATTTGTTACACTTGACCCTCCAACCTCCTTCCTGATTATTCGACCCACCACTGATCAGTGGCCGTGTGTTGTGAGTCAAGTCCACTGCAGATTTTGATAAACGGCCATTGTAGTTCAAAGAGCCTCTGTTCATGTTGTAGTCATGTGAAGGGCTAACAATGAAGGTATAGTTGGAGTCAAGGCTGTCTGTAGGTGATGGTGCTCGGCCAGAGTCCCCAAACGTACCTAGAGAGTGTTCATCAGAGGATTGGCTGAGGCGGGAGTGAGGTCGGCCCCTGGAGGTGAGGTCTAAGCAGCTTTGGCTGGTCAGAGGGTCTCTTGGACTCAACCTAGGAGATGTTAGGGCAATGTTGCCATATCCCAAAAGTTTATTATTCGACTCTCGACTGACTTTTCCTTTATCACCTTCCTGGTTGTCCGAACTCAAGTAGTGACCCAGCTTAGCATGTCTTCTTTCTGGTGAGTGGGACAGCTTCCTACCAGAGACCAGAGAACGTGACCTCCTCTGGTTCCTGGGAGAGTAGTGTTTTCCATTGCTATTCACCTTGTACACCTGCTCCTTGCCTTCAATATCCTTGTTTGGAAGTACCGTAGGGACAACCAGATATACATCCTCCCCCTGTTGCTGAAAGGAAGCTGATTCCATATCGTCATCTTGGGATGACTCCCAGTCAGACTGTTGAAGCCAGGGACACATCTTCCTTGAGGAAACCTTTTGTTCCTCTTCTGATTCCATATCATTCCGGGTAGAGAGACTGATCTTTCTAATGACCCTGCCTGTTGGTGACGTCCATCCCTGTCCCAGGATATCTTTCTCTCCTGCAGCACCTTGATCATTTTTGTCTTCACATTGTATCTCCTGTGAATGTATAGCACAAATTTGCCCCTGTGGCCCACAACCTCCAACATGCAAGCACAGACTTTGTTCTTGCATACGGATATCTCCAAAGCTGACAGCATTTGGTTGGGAGCTAGGCTTGAAGTTCACTTTCTTTAGAGAAAGAGAGATTTCCCAGGGTTGTAGAAACTCTGTGACCTCCTTCAGAAGCAGGTTCTGACTATGCCCACTTTGATCCTGCTGCTGTCCAATTCCTTGCATTTGCTGCTGAAGTTGGGTTAGTTTGCGGACCCTTCGTTCCAACAGGGCCTGGCTTACTCGGACTGCTGCCATGTTCTCTCTCAGGACCTGCTCCAGACGCTGCTGAGTGTCCCGGTGGTCTTGCTCCACCCTCTCCTGCAGGCGCCGTTCCTCTCTGCGAGCTCCCAGGATGGCCCGCTCTACACCCCGCTTCACAGATTCAGTCTCCGTTGCATGACGCTCTTGAAGTCGACGTAGCTCTGCCTCTGCCTGGGCAAGGTCGCAACGTGCCTGTGTTGCCCAACATGAAGAAGAGTGAGGCAGGAAAGCAGGGGAAGAATTGTCTGACTGACAATCAGGACTGGGGCTGTGGGCTGGGTTAGGGGAATTGGAGTTGCAACCAAAAGGAGTTCCCACAAACATCATCACGGAAGGACGGATGGATCTTTACTCCTTTCTAGCATTCAGTTTGAGTTCCTGTACACAGTGATGATAAACGGAAGGAGAAAAAACAAAATCGTTAACATATTAAATGATTTGTTATTATGCTCTGCTGAATCGTTACTGTTTCCAATTTCTAAAAAGACTCAATTGTACCTAAACGGAGATATTTTAACCAAAGTTATTTCTCCTCCTGAAATTTGAATAACTGAGCCACATTTTCTCAATGAATCACAGAACTTGCAGGTTTCTTATTGACTTACGACACTGAGGACCATCAGTGTAAGATTAACCTCAGTTTTAAGCACTGATGTAACTTGGCAACACTGGCTCAGCACCCTTATAGAAGGAATTCATACCTTAAGATGTCCGCAACAAACAATTTCTCAGCAAATTATACATTAATGAAGATGTATTCCTCACAGATATGTATAATCAGCTGGTTAACGTTCACATCGGCAGACATTTTAAGTGAAGGTTAAATGCTCGTCTGCAGTTTTCAAGTGAATTTATACTGTCTATATATATGATTTACAATATCTTGAAATATTAACCATTTCTGTGTTTCAAAGTGTGAGTTCTACAAATCATAGTCGCCAACTGTAGGTAGATATTGCAGGTGTGGCTCATTTGAATACTACAGTTAAATATCTTTGGGTCTTTTTTGAGCATTGTAGAAGTATGGTATGCAGTATTATGTAAAGTATACCTGTGGCAGCAAGACTACATTACAATACAATACTTTCATCAGACTTGCTTTTCTTCACGGGAAATTGTGTGACAGGCACTTGAACAAAGAATATAGCTTAATCAAATTCAGCTGGTCTACTTCAGCCAGGCAAAGGTGATGGAGTTAAAACATTTTTCTAACCAGATGGGTCTTTTATTAGAGCTACTGTTACGCTGCCAAGTGCACAGATGCTTATGGGAAGGTGATAGAGCGATGAAGGAAGGTCATGAGAGGGACGACTGTGTGGGCAGGACGAACTAGCACAGAGGAGGAAGAAAGTTTTGGGTTTTGCACTGAGAGAGCATTAACATTTCAAATGGTGGCAAACAGCCAGCAGCGTCCAGAGTGAAGGCTGGAGTGGGAGGTAAAGACACAGCCCGAGTGTCAACACAACAATACTTCTCAACTCCCCACTTCTGAGAGCAGACGCAACTTTGATATTTTATTCATAAGCAGCACAAAGTGATGTAGAGAAACAGCAGTGAAAGATGTCGCTCCTCTGTGTGATGTATTGTGATAACACCAAAGCCCCAGGGCGCCATCACATAATACATACTAAGGGTTTTTCTGACTTGGAATACAATAAGAAATGTATGGAATTCATGCACCTCCACCGAGGCCCCTTGGACAAAATGATGAGTCCCACGTCAAAGCACATTTAAATCCACTGTATCAAGAGTTTGAGTTGGATATGCACCAAATTGCCTTATTTTTTAATGAAGATTTATGAATTATTCCATGGGAAATCAGTGAGGAGGCATGTGAGGGCAATTTGAATTAGTTTGGTATTTGTTTGAATAGTTTAAAAATATATATAGCCTAGTCTAAGTCTATGATACGGTTTAATACCAGACACATTAAAAATTAAGCTTTGCGAAAGAATATGTTCTTCATATCTTTTGACAAAATTTTGTTGACTTGCACTTAATCAAAACAATGAATGCAGAACTTTTCATTCAGATGGAAATCTTGTAATATTCTTGTGCAGCTTGTAAGAATTTTGGAAGAATTCATCCAGCGTCACTGGCAGTGAAGTTATTTATGATGAGAGGTGACAGGTGTGCCTGAGGCACCATCTCTGTGTCACAGACCAAGTTTCCGCTCAAATTACCAAACTACATTATAGATGAGGAGGTTCCGGTTGCGCAGGACAACTGGGTTGGAGCAAGGAGACAATCAATAAGCAGCTCAGTGTAACAACTCCCACTTTTCAAATGATGAAATTAACAAAACTATGGACTCATTTAAAATGGCTGTCGAAAATTATTCTCGTTATTTTATGCATTTTCTTACAAAATACCCATGAAATTAAAGTCATAAGTTAATAAAATCCACTTAACAATAAATCCACGATAATCTAATTTGTAGAAAGCTTTAAAAACTTAAGTCAACCCTCTTTCTTACCTGTTGTCAGGTACGAGCACTGCTTCGACCCCAGGCTCCACTCGTCATCACCTCGTCTCACCACCCGTCCACTTTTACCATCAACCTCTGGCCCCTCGCTCTGCCTCTGTCTTATCCGATTGGCTGTTGCTAGGACACAGACAAGCTGTCTCAGGTTTCCTCTGTGTGCAAACGCAGACGCGTGTGCATCCACTCTTGAAAATGTTTTGGTCTTGGAGCTGTGTGCTCTACATTTAATACTTGCTGTGTTTTAGATGCCTGAGTTAATAAAAGAAGAAGAGACCTAATTAATCACTTAGGAAATGTATTAATTTGAGCTCATGGATAAGGATCTCAGCATTTGTATCCACCTGAGGGTTATTTTCTGCATTAATTGTTTTCTAGGCAGCGTGTCTGGTCTGTGTTTGAGCGACGTCTCTATATGATCTCAGTTCTGTTCCTATAATGGGCTGAAGAGTAGAGCGGCAACTAACAATTATTTACATGATTAGTTTAAATACAGGATATTTCCTCAATTAATCAATTCAAGATTTAATTGAAAAATATCAGAACTAACCGATTATCAGTTGTTGCTGATTAGTTTTCTGTTGATGGACTAATTGATCAACAGACATCCGCTTGCCAGTCGAAGTTGTTTTACTATGTTTTTTAGTCTTGTAATGAGTTTCACCTAAGATTCTCACACTATAGGGCCTGCAGCTAATGACATTAATATCAATTTAATCTCTTACGTATTCATTCCTATCGTTTTGTAAATGAAAGTAAAAGTGAAAAATCTAGTTTTATTTCATCTAACAAATAGTTAATATGTAAGTGGCTCAATTCATTTCATAACATTTTAAAAAGCAACAAATTATAACAGTGGAGAAAGCTAAAAAAGGGACTATTCAGCTTTTTTTTCCTGATTAACTAATCGATAATTCAAATAATTGTTCATTAGTGCAGACCAGTAGACCAGTGAGCAGGTAAACATTTGATGGCTCCAGCCTCCAGCCCCTAAAAGCGTAAATAATAGATGAACATTGCTCAGTATTTTTGCAGTGAGCATGCTAACTTGCTTACTATTGGGATCAGGCTGAAGTTGTCCCAAGAAAAAATGCAAATGTCACTAGATTTGTCTATTTCACAAAAAGTAAGTAAATTGTATCCCTGCTACTGGAGATTTTTATATTTCCAAACATTTATTCAAATAAAACAGTTGAGGGGGAAAACAGGAAAGAAAGGACAAAGACACGCGATATTGCTAGGCAAAGAATTTATAAATTAATAAAAACATTCCCTTTGTAGTGTTCTTCTGACAGCTTTATCCCACTTTGTATTTTGTTCTTTTTTCTAATGATTTCAAAATATAGAAAAATATTTCTGACAACATTCAACATCATTACATTATTTTAGCGTGATTTTCATTCTGACCCGTTGATTATTTCACACACCTCTACATTTCTGACCCATTGCTTTTTTTCCCCATTTTTACAGTATTTACACATTAAATCATCTTCTCAGATTCAAACAGGGGACATTAGAGCATGTTTGCATAGATCACAGGGGAGAAATATTAGTGAAAAGTCAAAGCTTTCCGAAGAAAGAAAGAAAGAAAAACGAGTGAAGATGAAGTACTTCCAATGATAAGCAATACATCCTTGTATTAAATAAAAATTCTAAAAACATGGCACAAAGTGTTTCTGACACTAAGAGATCAGGAGTGAGTAAAGATTCTAGTTTCTAGTTGAAGTGAAAAAGTGAGTTGCTGAACTGAATGATATGTGCGTTTAAAGTTAAAGGGCCTCACAGCTTTGCTACATGAAGCGCCGCTGCTTTTAAGTTGTGTCGCTGTTTGTTTTACTTCTATATTAAGTGACAGTTATACACTTTGGTTTTATGTCTGCAGTGTGTTTCCATGTACCCTTGAATAAACACAACACAGCAACTCAAATTTGAAATGCTCTGAATTGAAAAGCAACAAAATAAAAAATTCAAATATTCATCTGACAGAATACATTTTAAGTGACAGAAAATTTGTAATGTTCAAGTAAATCTGTGTGGAGACAACAGGAAATAACGGACATGACTTTTTTTGAAACGTAACTTTGGGTTTAACACTCTGCACCAACGTTGTCAGTTTACAGTCAAAACATGATGAAATACATTTTTTCTTTTTAATCAACATTCTTATCAAGCAGATCATTTGGAGTCTTGAGTGTAGGTGAGGAAACAAGGAAACTACTGTGGGAAATCTAAACTGCCAAAACTTCAAATAAATATATTGCCTATATTATGGAAAAAAGATTATAAATGCAGATAAAAAAAGTCAAATACAAAAATAAATGAAAATAATGAATACAGTTGGGTGATAAAAAATACTGAAGCTAATTAAGGATTTAACTATCTCGTCAATTCATAAAAAACAGGATTTTTGCTCTCAAGTGAATTCAATAGGCTTCTGAAGAAAATGGCTATGAATGTTTATGCCTTTATTTATTTATGCTTTTCTTCAATAATAAATGTTTCTACATTTATTATTTAAAATATTAGTTATTTATTTATTAAAAATGTTGGCAGTTTCGGTCTTCGATAAACAGCAACTGACTGAGACGCCTGTTACTCAAATCATGGTGTTCAAAAATATGACTACATATTTTAATTAATCTAAACCCCTTTCTGTCAAATGCAAATTTAAAACAGTGTCAGTTCATTAGTTATTTCACTGTGTGAATTTTGATTTTCTATATTATGTTCTGCTTTCGTCTGACAAATCCCGAGTAGAAATAATCTCCTTTTAAAAAAAATACCCCATTACAAACATTTTCACAATAATGTCTTTAGTATTTTTTATAATGAAAAATAAGAGAATGATAAAAAATAAATAAACACAAAGAGTTCAAAGTGAAAATGACTGTGGAAAGTGTAGACATGGAAATGGGCTAAAATCAGAAAGATTTGCTTTCACACAGGATCAATGCCGACAAATTGAACTTCTGAAACTCAGGGTCACTCTGCAAAAAACGTTTCTCTTTCCAAATTCATCTGGGAAAAATAAAATCACCTTTTTAAGAATAAATCTGGATTTTTACTTGATAACAGAATTTTACTAAAACTACTAAATGGATTTCCATGAAACTATTTGAAAGGATGGGACATACGTAAAAAAACGGGGCCCTTTCATTAACATTGCCGGACAGAATGTTTAGGGTCCCCCAAAAAATCTAGATCCAGTTGATTTAAGTGTTTTCATAAGGGGACTGTTGGGCCTTGGCAGAGATCAACGCTCTACTAGCTGCAGCTTTTCAACGTATAAATAGTGCTTCATGAATAACTTTTAAGACCAGGTCCCAAGACACTGTCTGCGAGATTCCAATGTTGTCACAGAAATTGTCCTTGGTGTCTACATATGTGTATGAGTAACATACAACTGACTCTAACCACTTACTGGGTGACTGGAGACATTTATCAAGATGCTTTAAATATGCCCGAACTTTAACATAACTCTTAGTAAGTTAGTGAAATGAAAACACAAATGTTGAGTGTAAAAGTAGGGAACTTTGTTAACTGCGCCACCTTCTGGACTTTCTTTCCCCGGAACGAGGGGGAAATGAATCTTGTTCTGAACGAATGGATGAACAACAGATTTGGTGAACAGATGGAAGGACAGAAGGCAGCGGGTAAAATACAGAAGCGATTTCTCTACCAATTTGATTATAGAGCAAACATTCAGTGTGAAACATGTTCATCGCTGTTGATCTCTGCAGGCATCCGGATGACTCATTAAAACCACTAATAAAAACCTACTGCATGGAGGCTAACGTAAGCTCGGCACTATTGCACAAACCAAAGAAAACTTACCCTACGCTATTTAATCCATTATTTAATCATAAACCTGATCTTAACAGGCATGCAGAGACTCCTAACTAATGGTATGTATGGAAATAGACGTGGGGGGGGGCGGGGGGGTTACAAAATGTGTCTAGAAATTGTGTAGAAAAGTGATGAAGAACTACATGTACAAACAGGAAGATCACGGCTATGGCTTTGACAAGTCGAGGCGGCTTCGACTTGTTGAGAAAGAGGACATCTGTGAAAAAAGTGATGTGGTGATCAGTTTCAGAGATTAAGACTTTGCAGGCAGTTTCTCTGCTGCTGAAAGTTGACAGAGGATGGCGAGTATGTGCAAAAAAACAAGTTACTTCACAAAAAGCTGGGCCATGGGCAGTTGGATTCAACAATGCACTCACACCGGTGTCGTGCTTCATTCGACAGGTTATTTCCTGATAATCTTCTAGAAAATGAAGAATCACCGTCTCTTACAAAAGTCCCCACACGCAACATTTCCGAGCCTCAACGTTGAAAGAGGATATTTTAACTTGGTCAAATCTTTTGCAACTTCATTCAATCTCTGACACAAGGCGATAAATTAAAAAGCCGCTCACATCACAGGCACTGACTCCTCCACATCTTCTACACACATTTAATACTTGGTACCTAACAATGAGATGAAGTGAAAGGATAATTCAAACAAAACTGGGTGCGAGTGTTTAAAAAAAGAAAAATAGCAGCATGTTATATTTCAAGATGAACGCTTGTATGTTTAGTTTGGCCTGTCTCATCCGAAGAGACAAAACATTTTGAAGCGGACTAAAACCTCGACCTGAAAAAGGGCCTGAAATTAGCTTCTTATGGAGCCTAATTCTTCGCTCAGACAAAAGATCTGTTTAAAGAAAAGCCATGAATGCCTCAGTAGGACCTTTTCCTGTCAGTTCAAAGTAAATGGAAATCATCAAGGAAAAAAAACAAAATCCTTCCCTTCTCGCCTTTTCCTCCCCGACTCTCAGGTCTGTTGAAAAGACTAAACGACACATTAAAAAAGGTATGAAATGTAAAGCTGCGTTGCCTTTTCAATCCCTCTGACCTTTTCTTTTGGCAAAAGGTGAATGGCTTAGCGACGGCCTGATGACTCAACGCCACGTTTCGGAAAAATGGAGTCACTTTTAAAAACAAGTTCGCAAACACAGTCACACCTGCTCCCACGTGTTGCTGATATGTCTAGAAAATGGTGCAAATGTACAACGAAAAACACATTTCAAACAAAATGTTAAAAAAGAAAGTCCATTACATTTGTGATGGTCGTGCTGATTCACAGGAAAGAAGGTGGCACCCTCACCTCTTCCAGTTCATTGAGTCTTTGCAGCAGTGGAGCCTTTTAGAAACAAAATGGACACTTGAGGTTCTTCTTCAATGTTACTTTTTTTCTGCGATCGTTCCCTTTTGGCCTGTCCTTGATGGCGGCGGAGAAGCTGAGTGGATCACTTTGCATTTCATCGTGTAGCTCACACTTTCAACGTTTTCAGTTTTTTGGTGTTTGTGATAATTTTGTTGAGGATTAAAACCTCGTCTCCTCTGTGCCGCCTGAAAGCACCTTTCATCTTAAAATATAGAGCACTGACTAGCACCAGTATGTGCACCTATTTCTTTATCTGAGGCTTTTATACCATGACATGGTATGTGTATGTACAAGCTCCCAAATCTCAAGAGATTTTTGTGTGTATAGAATGTAAATATAATACATGATATGCACACTATCATTCGTTTACAGATGAGGACAGTAGTTCTAGTCGTATAGGTTTCCTATAATGATTTTGGTACAAAATTAGCCACTGTTTTCCTCTGTGACGTTGCAGACGACCTCATCAGTGACTGAACAGTCTCAGTGCTCCAGTATGTCCTCTGGTGATGGGTGAATCCTATACAACTCTTATTTTACAGCCTAGACAAAAAGAAATGGAGGCTAAGAGCTAGATTTCAGGAGTCTGTGTTTACCGTCTATTCCTCCACCTCCTGGCTCTGCGGGAAGGGCAGGGTGACGGCGTGCTCTTGAGCCAGGGCAGCCAGCTCCTTGAGGAACTCACAGAAGATGACGGCGCAGTAGACGGCGTTCTTCACACGCAGTGCCTCGGCTTGCTTCTCCAGGCCTGATGACCCTCCACTGCCCCGGAACAGTGCGCTGGTCAGTGATTGGCTGCCATCCCGTACGTGTGCCAGGGCCAGCTGGGCGGCATTCCGGGCCCGAGTCGGGCTGTTGGTGTGACGAAGGATCAGGTCTCCGAGAGATGGCTTACGACTCTTCACTGGGAAAACAACACATCAAAGCAACACTAAGTTCCCTTTTCAACAGCGACCTCTGTGGTCACAGGTGGGATTTATTTCTGTTTGTAGTCCAAGCCATTTAGCAGTTTTCAGAAACAGACACAAATATCAATCGCTTCACTTTATAGTTGCACTCACTGAACTGAAAGACAGAGAATTTAGTTTTTTTGCAAAATATTGTAGATAAACATTGGTTTTAGTGACTTATAACATATTCTAATACCTTTAACTGACCTAAAGTTCGGCTTTACCCTTGGACTTACTGGGCCTGATTCCAGAAAAAACGTATCAACTCACATTTTAAGACCTTAATAATTAACTGAGCCACAGATATACATGTGAAAAGGGTCTTTGTATATGTAAGTTCAGTTTCCCTGGTTTCTATTCTCACCTAATGAATCCGAGCGGCGAAGGGGGGGAACGGCTGCAGGCGAGTCGGTCCAGTCCACTTTGCCTCGGGCCACCAGGTACTGCTGGGCTTTCTTCAGCATGGCAGGGAAGTCCTCATGGGAAGCTGCAAATGCCTCGATGCGATTCTTCACAGAACCGAGAACCTAAAGTGGATCAAAGCTTCAGAGTTTTGATTGATGTTTACTGAACAGCTGTCTAGATTTTTTTAATTGATCACTATATATGAATGTCTCATTTCTGACTTTACAGATTCTGGCAGAGATGAAAACAGTTCTTGCTCCATGTCCCATCTGCTAACATGAAAGAGAAAAGGTTTTTGATCTATTCTGCAGCCAGTCAGTAGGTGGCGATAGAGAAAATTTGGCTTCACTTTTTTGAGAGCTGACATGTTGTCCATCTTAATATACAGTCTATGTCCAGTCCCGTACTAGGTAACCATTTACAGTGGCTTAGAATAGAATATGGATGAAACTCTAGGCAAATATGACTGTGGGCCTGGAGCTTGCACAGAAGTGATGTGGGCAGGAAAACTACACCTACATACAGGAACCTAAGAACTGTCATTACTTCAAGAGCAAATACAAAAACTATTATCTCCAGTTTGTACTGAATATGTGGTTATGAAATGCAGTGCAGTTCAAATAAGGGCATTATGGGTGTTGAAGGGTTCAGTATACCTGGATCAGTGACTTGACACTGGGCTGGAAGACCATATTGGTGTTGAGCAGGAAGGACCGCAGGAGGGGCTGAGGGTAGCAGGCCAGCTGGGCCACGATGCCCGTGAGCAGGATGTTGACATACAGTGAGTTCTGGAGCATGTTTTCCAGCTTGGCAAACAGAACCACCATAAATGGACCTGCAAAGGCAAAGATGAATGCATCATTGGATGAAAGTGGAGAAATTGTGTTCTACTGCATTTGACTGAAGTCAGTATGAAAAAGTTCAGGTAGTGCTTTCACAGCTTGTCAGGGTTAAATGGGGACAATCCAACTTCTTTAGAATTTAACATGTCCCATGTGAACTGGGGACTTAAACGAAATCTGTATCAAAAGATATATACTTGTTACTGAACACTTATTACAGTATCCTTCATAGAAAAATTAGAAAACAATTACCTATGTTGAAGTAATTTCACAAATGGATAACCTAACTTGGACTTTCGGCAACCAAATTAGGTTTGTATCCTGTTAAAGTATTTAGTATTTCGTCCATTGGAAAGGATCAGTACTTTTGCCTGGTGATCAGGTTGTTCGATTATACAGTACATAATTTTGTAAGCACGAATGTAGAGACTGTTAAGATAAACTAAAATCATGAAACTATAACCAATTCCAAAATTATCCTGGCAAATTATGCGCAAAATGTCAACCGTGTGAGTCTCACCTGTGTATGGATGCGAGGCCGGCTGGTTTAATGGTCTGGCAGGACTATAAAGGCCCACCACATTGCCCTCTACTTTTGTGTCACTTATCAGCTTTGCCTCCAGGGCCGAGGACGGCTGCTGGTCCTCCTCCGGCCGCTCAGCTGTCAGGGACTCTGTGTTTGTTTCCTCCTGCAAACTGGCTGCTCTGCAGCGTTCCTTCACCCTGTCCTCCAGCTCTCTCAGTTCCTGTGTGAAGGCCTCGATGCTGATGCCCTGACCATTGGTGTCTGGAGGGAGCTGGGGGTCCCCTGGGGCCTGCTCTAGCAGCTCCTCGATGAGACTCTCGACAGACTGCTGCGTCTGGTTGGCTTCTGGAAGATCTGAGGTTACACTGTGCAGGCTTGAGGTGTCGCTGGTCAGCAGTTTGGTGTCAGACGGTGGTTGGGAAATCGAGCTCTGTGAGGGAATCTGGTTAGGGCACGATTTTTCATCACTGATGTCACTCCTGTTAAAAATGGATTGTGGGAGACTGGTGCAGCTTTGTGAGGGACGTGTGACGAGGGATCCATTTTGATTTGAATTTTCATCCAAATATTCTTGCTCCCCTAAATCTCTCTTCACTTTCTTTACCTCCAGACCTCTATCTCGACTGTCTGAGCACCCGTCCCCCTGTCCCATTGTTCCATTATACATGGCCTGGTAGCTAACAGTGATAGCTGAGGTGGGAATGTGAGGAGCTGGAGACGAGGTGGCATGGGAAGTTGTTAGAGAGGTGGCTGAAGACGAGGAAGACGGGACGAGAGGAGGTAAAGGTTTCGGCAACAGCTCCTCCCTCTGCAGGCTGCGTTTCTTGGAGCGAGGCGTGAGGCTGATGCAGCTGTTTTTGCCGATTGTAATGTCCCACTCTCCGCTGTCCCGCTCCGAACTGCTCCACTCAGACCGTGCGGCAGCCACAATGGCTGCCCTCTGCTGGACGGGAGGGGTGTTAGTGCTTCCTCCCTGATGAAAAGAGAAGTGCTCAGGCAACATCACCATGGAGGGGTTGGAGGTAGGGGGAGGTGGGGGTGGAGGGGCTGTGATTGGGGAGGGGTTTTCTCCATCATAGGGTGCTGACCAGTCTCGGCAGGCCCAGGAACAGAGCTCGATGCCTCGTCGGGCGTCTTTGAGGTACTCCAGGTAACCCGAGTCCCAGTCAAGACACTCTGTGTGTGTCTGCAGCTGGTGCATTGGGCTGTCAGGGGATAAAGGGTGAGAGCTGGCAGGACCCGACTGCAGCGGCTCCATGCTGGTGGGCGTAGAGGGACCCCCTCCCCCTGATCCTCCTCCACTGCTCTGTTGGCGGATGAAGAAGGCTAAGCGGGATGGGGTGCTGGGTCTTGGTGGAGCAGGAGACTCTGTACTTGGACTGTTCAGCACTGTGTGATATAAAAATACAGGAAAAAAAGATGGTTACTGGTAAGATATGCTCATATAAAAACCAACTTCACAAGGCTAACAATGAACAGTGCTAGTGAGCTTTCACCAAAGTTGTATCCATTACAATAGATTTCTACAGAGCTCAGCTGTTGTCATGACAGAAAAAAACTTTTATTAATATTTTATACCCTTGATATACTTAATTTGTTCACATAAATTAACTGAACACAACTTTACCAGATACTCTAAACACTTAAGCACATGTTAAATGGCTGACAGATATGACAGGCAGATTAAAAGGATTAAATCACAGCAGCTCTTCTTGATAATTTTTTGTGGAAAGCAACACAGTTAGGTGCAGAGTACCCCAAAATCCAAAAATGAAAGAAAAACCTTGTGTAGTATCACTTAACACAGCAAACTTAAAAGGCAGCTGTTAAATTTTGCAAACAACAACCTTCTCTATACATAATAAAAAACTAAATAAATTATTTTGCATATTACAATATTAATCCTGACACCTACAGGCCTCAGTAGGCAAGTTTACTAACTTTCCAATTTTTTTGCATATCTCAAAAAAAGACTAAGGAGACTTAATTAAAGGAAAATTATATGAATCACTATGTTTTGAGTTTTCACAGCCGCAATTACTGTCCTCATGTTTTCAACCACAGCTGTTCAATGTGAGTTATTTCCTTTGCACTGGTGTTTGCTTCTCACCTTTTCCCCAGAAGGCATTGTCCTCGTCCCGGTCAGCAGAGGGCGCTGCATCCAGCCGACAGCACTCAGGGATCAGCGACAGGAACTTATCTGCTGACTTTCCATAAATGTCTGTTTCCCTGATGGCCCGACGCTGACTCAGCATGACATGGGTACAGGGCAGTAGATACCTAAGAGCACACACACACACAAACCACTGAGTATGCAGAACAATATTTACAACCCACTCTGTGTTTTGCATATTAAATGAGCAAAAGAGATGAGGGAAGAGATGCTGACATGTGCAGACTTACCTGAGAACAAGCTGCAGCATGATGTCTTCACAGTGCAGAGAGAGCAGAGTCCTGAAGAGGCTCAGTGAGACCATGCACAGCTGCATCACACATATTAGTAAAATGGTTAGAAAACTGTCTTTAGACAGACAGTTTACATATGATATGACAGAAAAAAAAACCTCAGAGTAGAAAATTGCAAATAATAAAAAACTACTATTTATGTAAGTGCGGTCCCTGTTGTCAGTCGGGTTGCCAAAGGGTAATGGTATCATGCAAACTACGCCCAATGAAGTTTTCTTTTCTTTTTCTGAAACACTACAGTATGACTCTGAGAACAGATGTGATTATTTTGAGGGATCAGAAAGTATCAACCTGACGATTTATGTGCACAATTCATTCTTGGTCTCTTTACATAATACACACAATGAGCAACAAGGCAGTCAATAGACGCAGCAGACTTGATGAGATTTTCTATTGTTTGTTCTGAGAATAAAAAGATCCCTCAGTATTCTAATGCAGTCATTTTCAATCAACTTCTGTTCACAGCCCACTCACCACCCACACACACAAACACACCCACACAGACACACACACACTCTTAATATATACGGACCCTTGAATTGCTGCTGATGCGTGTGAGCAATGTGTCCAGGATGGTGTCGTTGTCGTGGCAATGCACCAGGATGAAGCGCAGGAAGGTTTTGAGGAGGGAAGTCTCTGTCACACTACGCAGGAATAGGTCCAGGTAGGCGGTGCTGGCAATCATCTCATCCACCGACGACTGGAAAGAAAACATTCACATAAGATGCTTGTGATTTGATTAATCTACTACAATCCTTCCACAAACCCTGAGTGGTATTTAGTCATGCAGATAGTTTGTAGTGCCTCAAAGCATCATAATCATTGGGGTTCTCTTTTTACGTAAAAATACTTCAAACTACTGCCGACAAGTGGTCTGCAACTGTGATCTTATTATCTACCTTATGAAGGGCGGGGCCCATGACAGGTACAAGGAAGCCATTGTGGAGGTAGTCCAGGAGCTGGGAGCGGACCAGGGGGTGAGCGACTTGCACCACAGCATTGCAGAACTCCAGCGAGTTCATGAACAGCACGAGTGAGGACACACCAATCCAGTCCTCCCGCCGCAGGGCGTGCCAGTCGTCTCCCCGAACCTCAATTTTTTCTGGGCAGAGAGGAGTAGAGAGCGCTGAGGCCTGTTGCCAACACCTGGAGAGACAGAGAGGCATTAGATGGGACTGGTTATTCAAAATAGCCACAGTGGTGCAGAATATGTGCGTGATATATGAGAACAATAACTTATGTAAGATATATAATCACAATTTTTAAGAACATGAGGAATTAAGTTAAGATCTATGTAAAGTACGAAAATTATGAATAAATATCCAATCCTAGAATTACTTGTACTATGTAATGAGATAAATTATGGATGGGGTGTTTAGAGTCTGTTCCATGTTGATCATGATGGGAGTTTTATTTCAGCTTGCTGCTATTTGTAGGGTTGAGAAAGATACAAAAACATATTTAAGACCTAATACAGTATATTTTTTACATATTTAAGTATTTTTCAAGGCCTGAAATTTACACTGAGCTTTACACTTAGGCTATTTCAATGGCCGTGGAAACCCTATGATGGTCAGTCCGACTTTGACACATGGGTCAACGGGTTGGTGTGAGAGAGAGAGTAGTAGAGTCAGCAACATTGCAAAACACAAAGTTTTAGCTCTAATATTTTAGTATAAGAAGGGGAAAAATAGATTTGGGACATTATGAAACTATGGTGGGACAAAGCTGATCTTTGCGGGATTTACAATCGAAGGTCGTGACATCAAGATGCACACACACTTTCATCTCGCACAGAGTCACAATCAGGGTGAAGTTCTTTGGTTAACAGTGGTGCAACCCTTCTCGGTAAACACACAGTTTAAAGTGCAATGAGTAAAATATGACATCTAATGGCAACTGTGGGAAACTACAACAACAAAGATCAACATGGCTCACTGGTCTCCCTTTATAATGATCCACACTTCACAAATATACATTAAAATAAAGAGTGTTTTTGCGTTTTAGAAGAAAAAATGTAAATCACCAAAAAACTTCATCAAGTCTTCAATTTGAAATGATTTTAGTTTTCCTTCAGGCAGTTTAGACATTATTGATTTGTGTTAATCAGCAGCGTCTGGGTGAAACAGTGGGTTTTAAATGCATGTGTTCATCTTATAGATTGTAAATGTCTGAGGTTGAGTGAGGTGGTTCTTTTTTAAGACGTTCACAGGAAGAACTCTGAGCTGAGGCAGAGCTGCTAGATGCAGATAAGGATGGATGGTTTGTCAAAATGCAAAGTCATCTACTTCCTCTTCCATTATCACACAGCATCACTAATGCATCAAGTAAGAAATGGGAACGTGAACATGCACAAACACTCAGAAACACTCACACACACACACACCCTCTTCATAAAAGCAGTGTTGAAAAGAAGCCAGAGTCCCATATTAAAAGCTGTCCTCAGCTATCAAATCATTAAATAGCAGGTTGTAGTCATGTGCATATCAAAGCTCTTTTCTGTCAAAAGCATTGTATCATTGAGTATGTTATTTCAGAATATTACAAAGTTCTTAAGTTGGTTGATCCACAATTGGCATAAAACCATCAGACCATCGAAGGAAAAGAAGGCAGGAGACTATCAAATGTTTCCTTTAGAAAAACACGTTTTAAACCCAAATAAACAGATCTGTTGTTCTTTTAAGTTGTGGTTAAGAAAATTAATTGATACTTGATACCTCAGTAGGTTTCTAAGGCTTTTGATTCAAGTATGATTTCCACCCAACAGGCTGTTTTGCTCTACCAGTGTATACTGGTGGAAAGAGAGAATAAGACCAAAACAACAAAAACACACAATTCAAATAAACATGCACCAGACACAAAACAGCAACCATTTTCAGCTGAAAATCTCAGAATGAAAA
Source organism: Pseudopleuronectes americanus (assembly GCA_038501795.1). Classification (NCBI taxonomy): domain Eukaryota; kingdom Metazoa; phylum Chordata; class Actinopteri; order Pleuronectiformes; family Pleuronectidae; genus Pseudopleuronectes; species Pseudopleuronectes americanus. The sequence goes on from CM076727.1 coordinate 4,865,152, forward strand.
ATTGATGAAACTCCCTGGGGCCAAGATATACATCAATCTGAATAATTATCACCAAAACAATCCCACAATATTTAAGACAAAATGAAATACTGTAATTACCAATCTCTTCTAAATTTGTGTCAACACTCATCTGGACAATGATCCTTTTATCATAATTACTGTAATTTCTATCATCTCAAATTACACATTTGGGGTCATAACAAGGGAAAACAATAAAATCACACACATCTCTGGAAATAAAAATATTTAGCAGCTTTGCGGCAAAAAAAAGTCACGAAAACATATGAGATTTGAGCTCATCGCTTACCGGGCAGAAATAGGAGTTCTCTGCGATGTAGCGCGCCACGGCCTCGTGGCTGGCAGATGCCGCCATGACCAGCAACAGGGCGTCTCTGGCCTGCTGTCCGATCGCTCCGTCGCGGTGGATGAATGGCACGAGGAGGGAGAAGATCAGCAGGTTGGTGGAGCCCTGCTGGGCTGGTGCTGCACGGAACAACATCTCTAGAACCACTGGTTGCCGGGCCATGGTCACGCACACCTGGTGAGGATTAGTTGAGTTGCAGTCAAAAAATATATATAATATGAAAAAAAAATGATATCCAGATGAAAAATATGGGACTCGATCTTAATCAGACTGACATAAGTAAGGCAAACAGCCCCCCCGGAGATTCCCCAGAGTTCAGTGCATTTCTGACAGCAGGTTAAGACTGCAGAGGACCAGGTTTTCGCCGCGCTTTTTGCCACCATTACCTCGAAAGACTGTTCAACCTGATTGGTCTATTCACGCCGCTGTGACACAATTGGTCTACGAATGCAGCCGGAGAAGGAAGCGGCCCCGAAATTGAGATAGAGCCTTATTTTAACTGGTGGTGAGTTTACCTGGTTGAGCAGAAGTACAAGGCTGTTCTCCAGCACTGGAGGACAACCAAGATCTGGGTCAGCACAAGCTCCCATCAGCCTCAGCAAGGGATGGAGAACGGCTGTGTGCTGTAGCAGAGGCTGCTGGGACTGGCCGATGAGCATCTCAAAGAGCTTGAGCAGCGCCCCCTGGCTGTCGGGATCCAAGCCGCGGCGGAGATGCCACTGAACCAGGCACTCCAGAATATTCTCAGTGACCACAAGCTCCAGTATGGGGCCCATGGGTGGCACACTGGGGCCGCCCTCTGCGCTCTCAGCAGGCCTCTCCTCTGCCAGCAGACACAACATCTGGTCTGTGTGATTCCTCACTGCGGTCAGGTCGTCGCTGGACGATGAAGGCTCGTGCTGCTCCAGCACCCAAGAGAGCTGAGTAGAGGACAAGTGTTTTTAGTGTAATGTTTAACTCTTAACATTACTGTCTTCTGATGAGGAGTTACAAAATAACATGTGTGGCCTCTCACAAACATTAACTTATATTTCAACTGGGTTAAATGAAGTGCAGTAATGAAACCTTGTTTCTTCATGGCAGACCTGTTGATGTCACAGTAGGTAAAGCATATGATTAAATACACCTAAGAGGGGCTGAATGTCATTTGGCAGATCTTGTCAAGGTCTTGGCATTGTCTGAGGCTCACTCCCATAGTGGCTGTGTCCAAAATCAATATGGGGAGTGGTGAATGAGAGAACAAGGGAATGATTCGGGACACAGCCAACACTTAATACTGGGGCACTAAAAGAAAACTCAATGAGACTGGCTGATTAAATAAAGATTAAAAAAACATAACCTCCATTATGGCATTAGTTACAAGTGTGCCGTTCCTGCCATGACAAGACCGAATGTATATGCTACGAAAAAAGCTTTTATTGTGTAAATATAACATAAGGTACTTAATCAGCTTTAAAAATTTTACATAATTCCCTTTATGTTATTCACTGAATTATAAAAAGGTGTTGACAGATAGGAAACTGTCAGTGACACTGCAGGACATTTTTTCAAGACAGAATGAAACAAAGCTGTGTAATAATTGTGTAAAAACTAAACAAGAAGCCAGGGTGTTATCAGCACATAACAAGCAGCTCTAATAAGCACGATGAATCTGCAGATCTGCCAACAGCATGTGAAGATAAGAGAAGTTCTTCTTTGGGTTTTAGCAGCTTGAAGTGTATGGTTAACATACAAGCTAAAAGCCAGAGCCCAAATTAAGAATATAATTTATTCAATCTAATAATTAAGACACAGACTTTAACACTTTTCCAAAAAATGCTATTGCTCCAGCTTCCCTTTTCTTAACTCATGCATGTTATCATTATTATCAGCTTATTTTATGAACAATTAGTAAGAATCCAGCCAAAAGACAGCATCCGGCCAGAATCTGTACAGTTCCACAGCTTCCACAGCTTCCACATAACAAGATCTACCCACTACAGACTTATAAGAATCCATCACACGTCTTTTATAGTCTCAGAGCAAACTGAACATTCAGACAGTGCCAAGGCTCAGTAACCTTTAAACCTTCGGTCAGTGATTGGACATGAGTCAGTTACATTGTTAAAGTAGAGCAGCTGAACGTGTCTGTAGTTCTTCACTTGGTTTCTTGACAGATATTCATTCACTGAAGGACCATTCAAATTCTAACTGATCTCTACCCATGGATATGCTGAGCTGTGTCACATTTTTATCTTAATATAATTTGTTAATAAATAATTTATTAAACTGATATCTATGTGTGTGTGCAACTGGCTTGACAGTAAGGCCTAGACACAGGGATGTGCTCTACCTAGTGCCGTTCTAGTTTCAAACCACCTTCTACTGTGTGCACAAGTGGTGTGCATAATATTGTAAAATTTTGAACTTTTGATGGTCTGTGTGGTTGTCGTATACGCTTTATTGCAAAGCAAAGTACAACAGATATGCTTCCTTCACATCTCCAATAGGAAGTTAGCCAATAAAATGTTTTTCATCAACACTAATATCCAGTTTGTAAATTGTGTAATATATGCAATAAAAACTGTATTTTGATTAAAAATCAAGAGATGAAGATTGTCTCCAGCTCACCTGTCTCCAGTGGTTCTCAAACACCATGAGGCAGGTCTCTGGGTCTGCGGTGCAGGGGCTGGAGGGGGCGGCGCTCCGGCCAGACCGACTCCCAGAGCCCCGCGGGTTCAACCTGCTTAGCCAGCTCATAATGGAGCAAGCGGGCAGCAGGTAAAAAAGTCAAACAAACTCAAAGAAGAAGGAAGAAAGGTTGAGTAAAAGTTTGAGGTTTAACAGAAATTAGGAGGGAGGAAAGGTAAAAGATGGCTGAGGAGGGAGAATTAGAAGGGGAGGGGAGGAGGGGGATAAAGGGGAGGAAAAGTGTTTCCAGAGAGAAGGCGGCAAAGGAGGTCGCCTGTATGGGCTGTCACTGCCAGTCAGTGTATGTCCAAGAGAAGCCCGCTGCTGCTTTAGAAACTGTGTGACCCTGTCCTCCCTGTAGACCCTGTCATCCAGTCTGAAGCCAACACCACTCCATAGCCTGTCAGGACGGGCACTCTGTTTAGACAAACAAAACAAAAACATCCACATCAACATGCAAACTTTATATCTCCCAACAATTCCGAGTCTTCTATAAAAAAAGATTACATTTTAAATCAGTATAGGCATTGGCCCCCAAATCACCATATCGGTCAGGCTCTAAACAAAAACAAGACAATTCGGCACATGAATGGAAAGAAATTATGAATCCATTAATTCTTACAGTTTATAAGCAAAAGTGTGAAAGAGATCTTATACATTTATATATATAAATATCGAATATTTAAAAGCATCAGCATGACAGCATCACAATAAAAGTGGAAATAAATAAACGTGTCAGTATTGTAGCAGATTGCAACCAATAAAAAAAAACTCCCTTTCTTGCAATTAGGAAAACATTAACTTCTCCTCGTGGGCTACTGTAGAAACATCGCAGTGCAACTTGTGGAGACAATCATCTATGTAGATATGTATGGCTCATTCTAAGCTAACAAACACAATAATCCTTAGCTGAGGTCATTATAAAATCATATAACATGAGAATTAATATTCTATTACATTTCTTCCAAATAAAAAATCCTATATACTGGTCCTTTAAGGGGACATTCCTCATGTACTTGTTATTATTTATGACTGCATCATGTGGACTGAAGTCATGAGACAGCAGTAACACATTTGATGACATCTGGTCTGACCTCCCAAAATCAATAAGTGCTTTCCTCACTGGATTTCTTATACAGCAGCTGTAGGACAAACAATACTATCAAAGTGATTCAAAGGCTTACATTGGGTAAAAAGGTTCGTTATTCATTCATTATTCAGAGTAGACTCAGTCTTTCAAAGAACTAAATGAACTTAGAGCTTTACCAACAAAGAGTCAAAACAGATATATCAGAATGAGCCTTCAAATAAATCTCACTAAAAATACAATCAATGATTCATACATTTGATTAACTTAAACACATATCAGCAAGTAGAGCTGTCCCACATATGGATAATAAAAATGGGCTTTATTTGAGTTCACACAAAGCCTCACTCAAACAGCCATAAAATAAGTTCAAAGTTCAACAACACATTCCACTCCGGGGAAGACTGCCTCTGAGTTTGTCAAAGGTTAGTGATCCAAACACAGCTTAGTCAGACCGTAAAATCTCATAGCACAAAGTCTACAGGCCAAGTAATGCTGGCTCTGAAGTTCAGACACACGGGAAGTTGTCCAAATATTTTTGTGATTTCCGGCAACTTGCACAAACTGAAAACCACCAGGTGTGCACACGAATTAAAACAGGCAGTGCAGCTCTAAAGTCTCTGCTTATTTTGTAAAATTTCTCACATTTCTACATCTGCTGTGTTTATTTCACAGTTGAACCACATTGATCACATCTATGTCCAAGATCAGCATTTAACATGTTGTGAACAACCGCACTGAAACTTGCCTCTTCACGTATTTTAAAATCACCATGATAAAAGTGGTGATAAAACACAGTGTTTAATCAACCTCTTGTACTAAAAGCTACCTTCGTCACTCCATTCACTTTGACAATAAGTTTCTCACCTCACGTTCAAAGGTTGTCGTCGCTTAAGAAATTACTTTACAACTTTGTTTTCTGAGGAGGTTAACAAAACATCATCCAAACAAGGCCTACAGGGGAGACGATAAAAGACAATGTCACAAGACAATGTCACTGAACAGAAACATGTAATTTTGCACAATATCTGTCCATTATCTGTTAATCTGTCGAGGCTGTGAGACTGACTGAGGCGAAAAGAAAGTTAACCTGCGGTCCAATTGAATCTAGAAACATGCGATTAAAGAATAAGTTGAGCAGAGTTTCCCCTCAGAAATGTTTTTTTGAAAAAACTTTTTAGCAGTGTGACCTGAGCTTGAATCATTGCTCTACTTTATCTCCATTTTATTAGGAAAACTTTTAGCTATGCAAATTTTCTCTTTTTAAGATGTTTGAAGAAAGATTCCATCATGATATGAAAATTTCGACCCTCACTATTTCATTGGTGTCATATTTACTTGTTTCTTGGTCTGGAAGGGATCTCGTCAGCTTGAGACTGTACTATCATAGTGGAGACACTGCTGCACAGTCTGAACAGGCATTTAATGCTTTCCGTAATTTTAAGTTTTTGGTGTTCTGTGAAAATACCTAACCCCCACATAGTTGTTGAGATTGTATGAAGCAGAAGAAAAAGGAGTGGGTCTGATAAACTTGATTTTATATTTGTGATAAACCTACGGTAGTAAAGTCAGATCAATCCACCTAGTTGTTTAAGTAATCCTGCTGACAAACAAACACACAATGAAAACACATGTCTGTAAATATGTTCCTTGGTTTTGATCTTTCCCTCTCAATGCTTGATTCATATTTCAAACATTTTTACTTCGATATTGTCTATCTTTTCCAGGACTGCCTGAAAGAAGAGATATTATACCGCTAAAAAAAAATATATAAATAAATACCCTCCTTGGCTTTTTTGGCTTTATGCATTTCAATTTATTTTCTTTTTTGTTTCAGATTCTTTCAAATGTCATTTTAACGTGTTCTAATGTCTCCTTACATGCTCTGTTCTTATTTGAATAACATTTAAACAGCTTTGTATATTTATTTACATAGTATATCAAGCACTTTGAGCTGCAAAGCTGCAAGTCCGTATGAACGGTCTCATACAAATAATGTTTATTATTATAGTCTGTTTCAGTACAATGCACTCAATGTAGTGTAACGGGTCTTCCCTATGTGAGTGTATTTAAATGTCTATCCTAACTGTTTCTGACTCATTTGAAGAGATCGACCATAAGTTACTGTTAATGTTAACCACTGGAAAAACAATATCCACTTATTTAAAGACACCGGAGTCCACACACAGCATCAGGCCGGAGACAGTCATCAGTCACTGCGGTGTTGTGGGTCCTGTGTGCGCCCCCCCCCCACCTGACAGACAGTTAGAAACGAGCTGTGCAGCCATCAAACAACCCGACCTTATTTTAAAACCCCAGTCTGTTGACACCATGTCGGTATCATTAGCTCTTCACATGCGATCCCTCAGTCATCGCCCTGCACTGGATCTCACATTAGCCGCTTACGTTGGACTACGCCTGAAAACAACAATCAATGCATTTCAATGGAGAGATGATGTAGCAGGCTAGTGGTGGCTACTACACAGATGATTCGCCGGCTCTGGGACGTCAGCCATGTCTGTGTATACAGCTGGAGGGATCGGGTTGGTGCAGGAGTCACTCACCTTGGTTGTTTGTATCTGTCTGTTGTTGCGAGGTGTCCTCAGAAACCTGCTAGCTGCCTGCTAGCGAGTTAGCGCTGCTCGGAGGCTAGCGGCTAGCTGCTAATGAATTCCACAATGTCAGAGCAGTGAAGGGGCGAGCAGCGACACAAGGACCCGGAGACAACCGCTGGGTTGGACCGCACTGAGCCGGGGCAGCTGACGAATGAACCACTGCTTCTCTCGGGCTGCCGTGCATCCTGTTAGCGACAGATAAACATCCCATCAGATGATTCCTCAGACACTCTCCTCTCTCGCGCAGCCATCTTGCTTTGACTCCGCCTACACGGCCCGACGCACGCCTCCACACCGAGGCTCCACGGAGCCGTGCGAGCGGCGTCAGGAGCCCGAGGTGAGCCGCTACCACCGTGACCCACTTCCACTAGTTCTATAATTAGGGGTACTTTTAATATCCGTGCGTTGTATTTGTCAATTTTGACTAAACATTCACTTCAAGCAACGAGTAAATTAATATTTCTCTTTCATTTATTACGAAAAGTAAATAGGTTCCATTACTTATTTTACAGAAAACATGTATATTATACTGGAATTTGTAGCTTTTGTGTAGTCAGATTTGGTAATTACCTAAATTTGCTCTTCACTTAAACCCGTAGGATACACGTTTTTGTGTCATGTCGGCATTTTTACTTGTGTAGATCATTAAAACATGACAAAGGTTTATCAAAACCTATTTTTATAATTACTATACATTATCTCTGTCAATGCCACTTCCTCTCTGGAATGGTGAATACACTGAAGTATATTTCTACTCATCCTCCTCAATATTTCATCAATATTATATTTTCCCTTAGAGCAAATGAATTGCCAGTCAACTGTGTTATCAACATGTTCTTGTGTAATTGCTTTTAATAATTTATTTACAAAATTGTAGAGAAAACACATGAGATAGGTGATGGCATGTTAGCAGCTAGCAGTTAGCAGAAGGGCCTAAAATGAAATAAATGTCAACTGTGTTATACTTGATGGGACAATGTTGGTATGGTTCATTGGAACAGTTTGAAAATATGCTTACTTTGTGTGTTAATTAACATTCATTAACTACAGTTATCACAAGCTACACTCATATGAATAAAACAATGATTTCATGGAGTATAGATCATTTTTGATATAAAGATTTGTTATTAAAGGGATAGTTTCTCATAGAGAGAGAGAGAAATGGTTAGAGAGCGAGAGAGAGAAATGGTTAGAGAGAGAGAGGGTTGAATGATGGATGGAGAGATAGAAAGATAGACACAACAGTCAAACACAAGAGCATAAGAATTATAAAAGGTCAAAATGAGTCAAGAATAAGTTCACTGCAGTGAGATGAAGTCTCGCCACCAGAACTACTACAAAGCTGTCACTGTAAAGAAGTAAGTGCTAATGGAGGTATTGACAGCACCAATATTTTAAAACAATTAGCCTATAGCATCGCTTAGTTTGAAGAGGCATGGGTACCAGCTAGCAAGATGCAGCTCGCACATAATACTGCACTCCTCCTCTCTCAAAGGAAAATAAATGTAAAGATGTAAACTCAATTGGGACTCAAATTGGGACGAGACTACACAGGATTTATTTTCCATTGTGTGACTTTAGCAACAACAGATGCATGATACTTAATGTACGAACCCCTCTGGGATGTGCAAAGGAGGACCTCTCTGGTTTGTTAGGGGAGGGAAGAACTCCCAAAGGACACATGACATCTGTTGTGCTTTCCTTCCATAGTGACCAGCATCACCAGGCAGTGTGCATGTGCAAACCTGGTTTGTTGTTAGGTGAACCACACAGTGCTGCCTTACGCATTTCCTCTCGGTTGTTTGAATTATTGTCCAAGAAAGTGTGACACTTATGCAGGAGGGAACAAGATCAAGAGTAACAGTCATCCTCATATAGAAGCATGTGTTAGTCTAATGCTAAACTTCGGAGAATGGAGAAAACCGGTGATGTTAATGTTAGCGGTAACAAATGGCTGAGACTCGTCCGGTGGCATCAAGGGAAGAAAGTGAACGAGGAAGGAGAAGATGGAGCCAAAGATGAAGGGAAACATAACATCGCTCTGGATCGGAAGTTGAAAGTTAAGTGAGTAACTAACAATTGGATGGATATAGTTGCAAAAAATGTAATTTTTTTAAAACACAGAACAGTATTAACCTTTAAATAAATGTCCCCACTAATTCAATCTACTTGAACGCTTCCCTTTTCCATAACTAGAACATTTCATCAATTGTATAATCATAGACTTTTACTACATATCACAAATTACATGACTACAGTATATATGAAAATTAATATTCTCATTGTTATACAGTATAACATTGATATTGCGATATGGCTTTGTCAGGTAAAAAGAACGCTCAGAACTAATCTTTGTTGATATTCATTCCTCTGATGTATTTGCAATATTCTATAGATTAAAAAATATATATACAGAGGGTTTCATGATTCTATTTGCAATTTTTGCTCAATTTAAATAATTTATTGTGATGTGAGTAATGAAAAATTCTAAATCTGTATATGTTCTGTATCTCAATATGTACATTTTCCTTGGGTGTGACAGATTATTTTCACTTCTCTAAATGCTCTTCCTTCTCTCCTCTTTTTCTTTGCAGTTGGAGAGAGTTGGCGGTTGATCCGGCAGAAAAGTTTTATTACGTCTGGTTACAGGTCATGATCTTCCCTATTGTCTACAACTGGGTGATCATTATTTTGAGGTAAAAGCATTGGGTGTGGTATATATCATATATATATGCATGCTGCCTATAATTTATTAAAACTCAGTCTCTTGGCTTTCTCAGAACATGCTTCACAGGAATTGCAACGAGCTACTTGCCTGTGTGGCTTACTCTGGACTATCTGTCAGACCTCATGTATATTGTTGACATGGTCATCACTGTTCACACAGGTAAATATACATTTTTAATTGGATATTTGAAATATAACAGAACTTCAAAAAGAGATCAGGTATATTTATTATTCTTGAAAAGTTAGAGCCATTCTAAACTTAGAAAAGGTCATTCCAGTGTATTAGTGTATGAAGTGTGCTGTGGGCCTTACTAAGTCTTGATCTCCCCACTCTAGGTTACTTGAGTCAGGGTATCCTGATAATAGATCTAAATCAACTGAAGAAGCGGTACCTGCACTCAAAACATTTCTTGAGGGACTTGATTTCCGTGCTGCCCACTGACTTTCTCTACTTTCTCTTTGGCATCCAAACACCAATGGTGAGGATCAACCGCCTTCTGCGCATGCCACGACTCAACGAGGCCCTGGATCGCATGGAGACAAGAACCTCCTACCCCAACACCTTCCGCATCACCAAGCTCATGAGCTACATCTTTGTATTGATCCACTGGAATGCCTGCCTCTACTTTGCACTTTCCAACTACATTGGTTTCGGAAGTGACCGTTGGGTCTACCCAAACATCTCCAATCCAGAGTTTGCCTCCATGCGCCGTCAATACTTTTACTGCTTTTGGTTCTCTGCCCAGATTTTCACCACAGTAGGAGACACCCCCCTGCCTAAAAGAGAAGAGGAGTACTTGTTTATGATTGCAGACCTACTCATTGCTGTGCTGGTATTTGCATCCATTGTTGGCAACGTTGGTAATGTCATCTCAAGCCTACGAGACCGTGATAATGTATTTTTCCCCAACCATGAGCTTGTAAGTTGTTCCATTCGTTACTGACAGTCTTGTTATATTATATGACACAAACATTTTTTAATAAATTCGAGATGGATGTTTGATGAATTTCACAATTTAATTTCAGGTGAAGGCATACCTACGTAGCCATCACATTAGCAAGGAACTTCGTCAGCGTATCGACAACTGGTACCAGCATCTGCACATCAACAAGAAGATCATGCGAGAGAATGAAATCCTGGAGCAGCTGCCTGTGCACCTGAGGACAGAGATCGCTGTCAGCGTTCACCTCTCCACGCTTTCCAAAGTCACCATCTTCAAGAGTTGTGAGAAAAGTCTGCTGGAGGAGCTGGTGCTTAAGCTAACACCTCAGGTCAGGGAAAAGTTGGCTCTAACGTAGAAAAGAATTGTTCAGGGATATATATACGTTTATAATGCCTCTCTCGCGCAGGTGTTCAGTCCAGGAGAATATGTCTGCAGAAAAGGAGATGTGGGCCATGAGATGTACATCATCAAAGAGGGAAAACTTGCAGTTGTAGCAGATGATGGGGTCACTGAGTTCGCTGTGCTGACTGACGGGAATTTTTTCGGAGAAATTAGTATCCTCAACATCAAAGGTAAGTCAAGTACAATTTATTTTACATGGTCATACGACAATTATTAATTAATGTAGGAGGTAAACAGACCTACAATAGTGCTAAAATGAAGAATATCAAAGTATTTCAACTGCTTCAATCAGATAATGAGAGGCGGGACATATATTTCTTTGGTGTTTTTGGTCTATGTTATTATATTGAGTACAAATCAAGTGTATAAGGTACCAAGACTAGTGCTTAGACTGTTCAGGACTCGGGACTGTTGACTATGAATTACTATGTGTTTGATTTGCTACAGAACAATCTAGTTAGCTTATTCATTGCTAAGTAACAATTGAATCAGTCTTTGTTCAAATTTTTTCATTAATTTGTATCTATTTATTTAGATCAATCAGCTACGTTTTATCAAATAGCTAACAAAACCAGCATCGTGAGCAACTATAGAAACAACTGTAAGATAAGAATACCTAAATATTACCTCTATTAACCTCTGTGATTAAAGACAACTGCAATTTCCTTTTAGGTAACAAGTCAGGCAACCGTCGTACTGCCAACATCCGAAGCATCGGCTACTCCGACCTGTTTAGCTTGTCTAAAGAAGATTTAACTCAGGTGTTATCTGAGTTCCCTGCAGCCAAACATCACTTGGAGGAGAAAGGAAGACAGATCCTCACCAAGATGGGCATGTTGGAGGAGAGTGGGGCGGGAGAGCAGCAGGAGGAAGAGAAATTGGAAACCAAGATAAAAAGGCTGGAGAGCATCTTTGAGGTGTTGCAAACCAAACTAGCTCGACTGATGATGGAACTAGAGTCGAGCAGCCACAAGATGCAGGCCAGGGTTGAGCAGTTGGAGAGGGAGGTGACAGCGCTGGAGACTCAGCCAGAAGATGGGGACGAGGCAGAAATAGCAGAGGGAAGAGGTGAAGGGGTGGGAGAGGATGTTGAGTGGGAGCGAGAAGAGGCAGAAGGTGAGGAAGAGGAGGGTTCAGATCCAAAGGTGAAAAAGCAGCAACAGACAGAAGATAGTAATGATGTGACCAAGGAGGGAGACGGAGAGAGCACAAAAAGCACAAAAGAAGATGTAGAGAGGCTTGTTGAGGGAGATAAATCTGGGCTGAAGGACCCAGATGACAAGGAAAAGAAAAAACACGATGATGGAGACAAAACCAGAGAAAAAGGAGATGATAGACCTGGGAAAGGAGATGGAGCTGAGATCGGACCTGAAGAGGAGCAAGATGATAAAAGCAGAGAAAGAGAATCTGAAGTGGGGAGAGAAAAGGCTGGAGAAGAAAAAAGAGGAAAGGGGCCGAAAGATGAAGAGTAGAAATAATATATCTAAAATCAAAACAACTGAAAGGAGAATGAAGTGTAAATATGTATTGTTGTTTAATTTCTATGAATACAAATGTTGAAAACCTCTAACATATTTTTGCAGTATAACCTGTACCCATAGATGGCATCATTGTACCCTAGTGCAGAGAAACTGTGCAAGATTGGAATCAGAAATGAGAGACGATGTCAGTATAATGAATTTATATCCATTATGTAGGAGAGGTACACAAACACCCAAACAGTCTTTTTAAGGATCTTTTTCTGAGGTCAAACAATCTGCACGCAACAAAACTATTTCTAAAAATCTCCTCCATAGTCACACTCCTGAGCAAAGGCCTAATCCTAAAGTCAGATGATGTCACATTTACTCTCGAGAACACACAACTAAAGGTGCATCAGTATTCACTCTATCTCTCCTCCCTTGGTTGGATGGTTGGTTTGGTTAGATTTGGGTTGTTTAGGTATTTGGTTTAGTTAAATCTCAACATTGTCACATGTCCATACATCACAAACTTTACTGATAACCAAAGTACATATTACTTAATGATTTAATTTAGTTAATTTACTAGCTTGGACTACACCACGACAGTGTAACGTTTTAATCTTTGAATTAAAATCCGGGCTGTATTAGATTGTGAGGATGGATAAATGGATGTGAAGGGCAAGGATGAATATAAATGACGGACGTCTCTGTCAGGCTGGGGTGGATATGCGATGAACAAGAGCCTAGTTACCAGGCCGATGGCGACTCATTGTAAGGTCCTTTTCCACCCAAGCTGGTGTTGGACCCCCCAGGACCTAGGTAGAGACATGAGAGAAATATGAGCCAGATTTAATTGTAAGGGATGTAGGTAGGGATGGAAATGTAGGTAGGGGAGGATGAAGGGATGTAGGTAGTGATTAGGATGTAGTAGCGGAGGAGGAAGAGATGACTGGAAGGGTGGGTGGGTTTGAGAGATCTGAGGCAAGCGGAGCAGGATGGGTTGACTAGTATAAGAAGGGTTTATGGGAAATTAGAGGAGTGGTCCTCTAATGGCGCCCCCCTCCCGAACCTAAGTTAAATTATTAACTTCATATAAATTAAATGTTTTACTTTATAATGTCTCTCCATGTGTGTCGTCTGGAACAACAAAGAGAGAAAGGAAAGACCTGCTGATCTCAGAAAGTCATTAAGATATGATGTGGAATAAAATATTTGACTAAATAATTATTTTGGTTATTTTCTTACTGCACCCAGATCCAGTTCCTTTATGTATCACGTTACAATGTGGTCTGCGTGAGAAAAACTTTTTTAACATAAATTATCAGGTTCCCAGTGTAAAACACCGAACCAACTCGCAGGAAGTTGACCTGCGAGAAGATTTTCTTGCCTCGGGTGCATTCAATTTACCAGAATCAAAAGATTTTTGAGGAAAATCTTTTCTCAAAAGAATGCTGAGAAATAAGTCCATGCTTTCTTTACCTAGACTGGATTGTTGTGATTCTTTATCACCAATATTCTCCAGGAAATCTGTGAAAAGCCTCCAGTTGGTCCAAAATGCTGTAGCGGAGTGCTGACAGCAACTAGAAGAACAGACCATGTAGGCTCCTCTCGGAAAGCTTACCTCATCTCTACTTTTTAGGTTAGACCTAAACTGTTCCTCTTTGATAAAGCTTATAGAAAACATCAGAAAACAGTCTTTAATCATCATGTGTCCCCTGCTATACTGTTTGTCGTACTACGTTTTAACCTCTCTAATTCTGTAGGCCAAAGTAACGAAATGCAAATTTGAACTGGAAACATAAAACAGGAAATTCTGATTATTGGGAAATAAAAGCTTGCATATAAATATAAATTCAAGTGCTGCATATTATCCTTTCCAGAACTTTATTTAAAAATCGACTTTGTCTTCAGGTACAATGCTCTTTCTATGCGTATAACAGATATCAGAAACTCCTGTTTGACTATAATTCCAGTTTCATGTACCTACAATTTTTAATTCTTACTAGTCACAATTCAATATATCTTTAATTGTCCTCAATTAGAGATACCTTTAATTACATATGAATTAGTAAGAATTCAATTGTAGATATTTTAAACTGGAGTTAAAGGTAGTAATAATTCAACTAAACTGTAGATATCTCTGATGAGAAACCCCACACACAAAATTCAGAAGTAGTTTGAATCTTACTAATAAGTGTTATTACAAATGTTGAAAATTTAAGTTTTGAGTGGTCAAAACAATAAAAGATGCTAAGTGGATTAACAGTACCTGTGCTTGTCCAGCTTCAGCGCTGTCTTACCTTCTGGAGGTTATCTGGATGACCTGGGAGAAGATGTTCTCTGATGAGACTTCACATCTACTTCAAATTCCTCTTTTTCAGGTCTCTGAGAGATGTGGTCTCACTCTGCAATGCTCCCCTGTAGTTGTTCATCTCAACTAAATCCCACGTTTTGAAACTGGTTTAAGGAGTTACATGTCATAAAAAACGTGTAGGCTGTTTTGCATATTGTTGCTTCTATAGTGAGGATATCCTTTAGGAAGCCGGCTTTGATTATTCCTCAAGTTACCCCTGCCAAGAGGAGGCTAAAAAGGTGGGCGGGTAATCCTTAATATTTACAGCAGTGCACTTAAATCCTTAATCACATTTTCAAAGTTGGAGATTTATTTATTGTTCTACCTTCCTCCCTTCTCAAAAATGCAATGAAGGGCAGACTTTCCCCATGTCAGAAGAAAGTAAGTAGAACCATGCATTTAGAAAATTAAGCCTCTCTGTGCTCGGATCAGCGCTAAAGCTCAGACCCCTGGGTAGGGTCTTGAAGCCTGCAAGAGTTAAATTGTTTTTAAACAGATTTATGAATCTGTAAGTATTTGTCCTAATTAATGTCCCTGTGTTTATTGCTATGTATGACTATTTTTATAGCTTTGTAATTGTAATCCCACTTGTAATTGAATATTTTAAAAGGGTGATAATTACACTTTTACTTGAGTATTTTTACACAAATTTTACTTTTTATTTTGAGTGCAGGACTTAATAGTGTTTTAACTTATTAGTGATTTTTTACAAGTAAATAAGTATTTTGGACAGTGTGGTATTTACACTTTTATTGTTTTGGAGAATTGTGTATGGTGTGGTGATTTGGTATTTTTATAGTCTGATAATTGTACTTTTACTGGTAATTGAGTATTTTCACTGGATAATAATTGCTCTTTTACTTGTACTCTGTGATAAAAGTACTAATGTAGCATTTGAATGCAGGACTTAACAGTGTGAGACTTTTATCTGTTTTATATATATATGTATATATATATAGTGTGATAATTGTACTTTATTGTATTGAGTATTTGCTGTATTATAATGTTTTTTTTTACGATGCAATATGTAATCAAGTATTTTAAGAGTCTGGTATTTGAACTTTTACTCGAGTAAAGCATCTGAATACTTCCACTGCACGTGCCCTTCAGAAGAAAAAGCACAGGTCGGCCCTTTAATGACGCACAGGTGACGTACTTCCCGGAAGTGCAGTTGGGACACAGGCCCCATCGATTGAACACAAGTGCTCACATAAGCACTTACTAATAATAAAGCTGTGTTTGTATGTCATCTCCATGGGGTCCCACCGCTGACACATATGGAGAGTCAAGAGGAAAAACCCATCATCTATACTATGGAAAACAAGCCGATCGTGACATGTGAGTGTTGATGAAAAACAAACGTCCACTCTTATTTTCTCTGTGACAGTTAGCCTGCTAGCTAGTGTCATTAGCTTGTTTTAGCTAAGCTAGCAGGCACACTCATATTAACCAGGTTGTAAGCACCGCATGTGTGTGTCTGTTGGGAATGGAGGTTTAATTTGTACTTTGTAGAGATGTGATATTGTCATACTTCAACGCTGTAAAGCTGTTTGTGTTAGCATTGGAAGCGGTGTCGCCGTCAGCTAGCTTGTGGCTACATTGATTAACAGGCCGAGCTAACGATGTAACGTCACGGCCAGTCGCTGCAGTTTTTTGGGGAAGGACTTCACCTTGTTCCCCTCTGGACAGCCACCGCTTCTTTGGCTCAGCAGCACAGACTCCAGTCGCCTCATGATGCCTGGACGGTGGGGTCGGTTTTCCATTCACAAACCCCTTGGAAGCGTCTCGGTGGAGGAGTTATTTTAGGAGCCGGGTGACAGCTTCACCTCCCGCCGCCGGCTGCTCCTTTTTTAGGTCAGACTGGTCCTGAGAGGTCCGGTGCAGGCAAGTCGGAATATTAAAGGAAATCGTAAACATGGCTGTGACACCATCAGTAGATTGTGTCGATTCCAAGTCATATGTGTTTCCTGAGAGTGTGCACCTGAGATCCTCACTTTGACATCTGTGGGATATGGTGGGAAAACAAACAACTTAAGGGTTGTGTCCCAAACGGTATTCATTATTATCTGTTACCACACTGATCATTGAAGCATCCACTGGCTCCAGGTTTTCCAATGCGTTTCTTCTATAGAGAACTGAATATCTTAGACTTTGAGAGGAGGTGCAAACCGAGGCTGTGCTAGGAAAGGGCACTTGCAAATCAGAACATGTAATTCAACTTAGGTGACATTTTACATTTAACATTGTCTGTTATTTGTTTCACTGTGTAAGGCGGCAGATGCCTGTTGATGCATGCATTGAACAGTGTTCTGTGAGAGGTGGGTTGCAGATCTTGGAAACCCTTGATTCATGATCTCTAGCACTTATCTATTGAGGGTGTCGGGAGGGCTGGAGACAGTCCCAGCCGACATTGGGCAAGAGGCATGGAATTTTTCATTACATGCATACGTCCTGTCGTCATCACCTATGTGGGCTGTGTCGGTCTATATTTGGATTAGTTGTTGACAGGTATGCGTGTGAAGGTGGCCTGTTGTCAGTGATTCACCGTGTTCATTTCCTTGCCACTGTGATATCAATACTACCAGAAAAATGGATGTCCTACGAGCAATCCTGAGAGCCGCTGCTGCTTTTTTTCTTCTATTGTTTAATTCTGTCCCAATTTCCTGCAATTTGCCCGAAAATCCAAACCATTAATAAAGGAAACAGACCTTGGTTCTCTTTGAACCTGACAGAGACCATCTCTTTTGGTTGGATTACATTTTTGTTCATTGTTCAGGACTGTGGTGTGAGGCACCTTTCACTGCTGTTGTTTTGGTTTCGGACTAAATTGAAAAGTCACAAGGTCTGAACAAAACAACAGAGGTGTGAAAGCGCCCCAAGACAATATCAGTCAGCTGAGAGTTTCACATGAAATCACACAAATTTTGTCAAAATGTTGAGTGGACATGTGATGCAAACGTTAAAAGTTGTTAAATTGTTGTTATGTTTATACAATGAGCAACTAGACTAATTTATTCACAGTGTAGTCAGACTGTCAGCACCTGAAGGTGTTTGGGCTCAGCCTCACCACACTGGATTAAAAAAGAACTGAGTGTGAAGTTTGAGTGTTGACTCTCATCTTGCAGGATGTTTGAAGGTGTTTACATCCAAACTGGCTGAGCAGTGGCAGAGCAGTGGCAGAGCAGTGTTCCTGTTTACCCTTACCTACCTCTTACCTAAAGGGTATTTTTTACATGGTTCCTTCATTGTATGTGGTGACCCAGCTCTGGTGTATCTTGAGTAGGTACCTAAATCCTGTAATCCACATTTTATCGAAACACATTACAAGGAATGACGGTTTGAACATTTCCTGAAATGAGGCATCAGATGCACTTCATTCTTGAGCTACAGTGGAGATTGTATCAGGAGACAAGGGGGGGGGGACTGGTCCTGAGGTTTGGGGATGGTTGGATTAACCTCCAAAAGATGCTGCATGTAGCACTTTAGACAGACTGACTCTTGTGTCTCAAAGCATGTGCAGTAACATAGGAATCAATTGCAATCAAGAGCTAATATCCAAGGGTTTTGAAATGGACCTGAAGTTACTGTTTTAAAAATGAGTGATCAGTTGTGTAGTTTAGGTAAACATTAATATAATAGTGTTGTTCTGTGTTTCGGTGGAAATTGTTCTGCTGATCTTGACATTTCCTGATATGGTTTCTTTGCTCATTAATGCAACTAGGGTTGGTAATGAATAATTGATATTCGAATATTCGTTCATTAAGAATTATTTGAATAAAAATCCAAGCCAAATGAATATCGTTCTAGTCCCGCGCATTATGAGAACAACATCTCCCGGTATCTTGCGCGAGCGCGACTTCTTACAGCAGATGAGTGTAACGATGCTAAATCCATATATCTTAACGGAATATTAGTTCAGGTCAGTGATGTGTACATCTAAAGAAAATATGTATTCACTCTAACCGCCCTATCCTTTCCCGTAAACTCACAGACCAGGATTCCTAAACTGAAAAATAAACACATTTATTTATTGTATATATGTATATTTATTTATCATTCAGATAATGGAACATATATTTTCACAGTGAGCCTCTACACAATTCAATTTCATGATTACAAATAAAAGCACTTTCTTAATATATGTGCATTTGTTTTGGTCCAAACTATCTTTTGTTCCTTTGGGGCTCAAACCTCAAGTAGTGAAATGTGGAGATTTAGAGACTCATTAAAGTAAAAAAAAATCAAAATCTTTAGTTCAGTTCTTATCATGAGGATATTAGATCAAGTAAATATCAGATTTCAGTTTCACCTTGAGCTATTTGATTTCTCCGCTACTGACCTAATTTTGAAACCTTGGTTGTCCTCCCCCTCCCATCCCAGGTGCTGGAGACCAGGCCTTGTTTACGTCTCTCTATACGTCATTGGCCCAACAACTTCCTAGGGAGCCAATGGAATGGAGGAGGTGAGTACTTCTCTATTGAATGCATCATGGGACTTAAATGGTATTAAATCTAATTTTGAAGCCTAACTTTAAAGGTCTACGGTTATTTCCCTCTGACATATTCCACTATAATCACCACATGACATCAGATGCATAACGCATTTATTTTAAAAGGCAAGCATCATTTAGTTCTTTAACTGTAAGAGTTCAGAGTTTAATTGTGTGGTTGTGGAAAAATAAATAATCTAAATATACTTGGTCAGAAACGTATCTCACTCCACATTCGTCCCTTTTTGCTCTGATATAGAGATTTGATAGTGTGTGGGGGAGCTCTGGGGATTTTGTATGACTTACTCTCATCCTCACTGTTATTCTGCTGTGTATTATGTAAGGATGTTTTCTATTACGGCTGAATGGAAATGGAGGAGGAGATATTACATCACCTTGAATTTTGCGAGTTGAAATGAGAAGTAAAGTGTGTAGGGCTTTTAACATGACTTCTGCTGTGTTATTCTGTTTAAGATTATTACTTGCGAAAGTCGATAAAGGATACCAGTGATGATTATCTGTGTAAATCTCTGATTTCCTTTCTTTACAGGACGTACGGCCGTGCACCAAAAATGATCCACCTTGAAGCTAATTTTGTCCAATTTAAAGAGGAACTCCTCCCAAAGGAGGGCAACAAGGCTCTCCTCACCTTCCCCTTCCTCCACATCTACTGGACCGACTGCTGTGTGAGTACTTTTGCAGCACACACTAGGGACACCATGGTGTGGAAATGTTCCCACTTGTTAATAAACTGGTGACAGCTCCGGTGCTAGTGATACCACCTGACATTTAACCAGTAAAGACATGTGTAAGTTCAGTGTGGAGCTCTGAGTGAGATATTTAATGTTAGATTTCACTGCCCTGCTACACTCTACTGCTGCATTTGAACTTGTGTGTCAAGTTTTATTATCGAGACGATGGTGATCGACTTCTCATGATAAAACAAAAGTTTTTCTTGAACTTTTTTACTGCTGATCATTGTAAAGTGATTAGCTCTCTGCACCGCTGTCTCTCTCTGGAACACATTGACTTGTCTGTGTACATTTTACACACTGATCCTTTTAAGTTGTCGGGCATCATAAAAGCATGGTCAAATCAATGAGTGCTGACAATTAGAGAGTGAGTCAACGCTGGTTGCTTAAATTTTGTTAAGGTATTTGGAGAAACAGAATATTGATTCAGTTTGTTGAGTCCATGTCTTTTCAGGACTGGGTAACGACTGCTTGTCGACTCTCTAAGAATAGAATAGGTCTTGCAGTTATCCTGTATGAGCAAAAATAGGTCACAGCTAGCTTCATATGCAAGATACATCAACACACAAGGTGGTATCGGGAGATATGCAAGTTCACTGAGTTCAGATAATGTTGGCATAACTCTGTTGACCTTGAAAATGTCATTATATAATGCTTCTAAGCTATTGTGTGTGTATAGTGTATTTTAGAGATTAGTTTAGTTAAAGATTTACATTTTGGTTGCAAACATTCAATGCAACATTGTGCACATGGTGTAACTTCAGGCAGTTTTAGGGGCCTGAACTCGACATCTACTCTGCTCGACTTGCTTTGGGACAGCAGAGTGGAGAAAAACAAGAACAGGAAAAGGGAACCTTGTGCTGCTGACAGAGCAGCTGGTTAGTTTAAGGAAGAGCTGTTATCGACCCGTGACTCATGACATTTCCTAAGGATTATGCCTCTAATGTGGGAGTAGTGAGCCTGTGTGTTGTTGTAGGATGGAAACTATGTAGGTTATGTAGTCAAGTATTTCATCACCCAGTTGCACAAGCTGTGATGACACAGTCACAGAAGTTAAGTGTTTTTTTTGTTTTTAAGGGGAGGGTGTTAAGATAGAGGTACAAACAGTTGGGTGTAAAAAGATACAAGGCGTTCTGCTGGACGAGTTTTATAGACACATTTAGAGTTAAAGAAACGTCAGTCAATGCACCCACACTCTGTTAACATTACAGGCAGACTGTATATTGTGGACAGGCAGAGCTGCCAAGTCCTTGTATTTTTTTACACAGAGCAGCAAATCCTGTGCACACAGCATGAAAGCATCACAGGATGTGTGGACAGTTGGGCAGCGCTGTGGACAATGTCCAAACCTGAACAGGCTGTAAAACCACACTGCAACAACGAGTCACACTTAACATCTGTATTTGTATTGAAATTAATTACCGGCTGTTATCTTACTGCTGAAATAGTTCAGTTTAGCTTCTGCATCTACTTCTGGATCCATCCACAATCAGCCAACTGTGGGAGGCACTGGCACCCATGTTAAGGACAGTCAGACAAAAATATTAAGCCAGTGTTATAGATCATTATTAAACAATGATGAATAATACATTAATCAGTACTTTATACTGCAGAAGATTGATTTTAATGATGCTATTTAGATCACACGTATTCCATAGGGTTGTTACTTTCCCCCCTGACATGGTCTTAATATTAAAGGTACTTTGTTTTGTTGTAGGATACGGAGGTATATAAGGGCACAGTGAAGGAGGACGTGATGCGCTGGCAGAACAGCTTGCGGGTTCACGGCTCAGTAGACTGGGTCATCATCGTCGTGGAGACAAACGATACTAAGAAGAAGAACAAGACCAACATCCTGCCTCGCGCTTCCATTGTGGACAAGATCCGAAGTGATTTTTGCAACAAACAGAATGACAGGTGAGGAGACTCCTGCTGCTTCTGCCACAGTAACAGTAAAAGATGGTTGTTTTGTTCTTACATTGATGTCCCAGAGTTAACAAGGCGTGTTGTTCCTCGGTGCAGGTGCGTGGTGCTATCGGATCCTCTGAAAGACTCGTCTCGCTCTCAGGAATCCTGGAATTCCTTATTACTCAAGCTGCGAACTCTCCTCCTGATGTCCTTCACCAAGAACCTGGGTAGATTTGAAGACGACATGCGGACGCTCCGAGAAAAACGCACACAGCCCGGCTGGAGCTTCTGTGAATACTTCATGGTCCAGGTAAGCAAAACAGAAGCACATATATAGTTTTTTATAAGCAATGAAAGTCTAGACGAGGTTGTGTTATTACTGAAATAACATAAAAACTTGTCTGGCCCTTTTCTAAAACTACGCATTAAACATTAAACTTAGAATCCAACCCTGATATTTTAATTTCAGAGTGCAGCTGTGTCTCATGTCTGTGTGTTTGTGTGTGTTTGTGTGACTGTGTAGGAAGAGCTTGCCTTTGTTTTCGAGATGCTGCAGCAGTTTGAAGATGCCTTGGTCCAGTATGATGAACTTGATGCTCTTTTTACCCAGTATGTCCTGAACTTTGGAGCTGGAGGTATGTTTCTACTACCTGTACAATAGACATTTGCAATATGGCAAACCTATACAGTAAAATAAGCTAAATAGCTATTTTTGTATGCATTCTCTGTTAACGCTATCAAAAAATGTTGGTTACGGTTTTGTTCTTACTGGTGTGTTTCTATCCACAGATACAGCTAACTGGCTCGGCTCATTCTGCGCCCCAGTAACAAACTGGAGCGGCTTGCTGCTTCGGCGGCCCATCGACATGGAGAAGAGGGATGGGATCCAGCGAGGGGAGGCCAGCCTGTTGGATCTGAGGAGCTACCTTTTCTCCCGCCAGTGCACCTTACTCATCTTCCTCCAGAGGCCCTGGGAGGTCACCCAAAGAGCACTGGAGCTGCTGCACAACTGTGTCCAGGAGCTACGCCTGCTCGAGGTAAACAGACACCCCTACATGTTCAGTTTGTATGAAAGTAGAATTTGATTTTGTTGAAAATAAGTAATAGTATGACTGAACTGAATGTGTATCTCATTTTCTCATTCAGGTTTCGGTGCTGGAGGGGGCTCTGGACTGCTGGGTGTTCCTCAGCTGCTTGGAGGTTTTGCACAGGATCGAGGGTTGTTGTGATGAGGTCCAGTTAGCATCAAACTGCTCCCATACTGTCGGGCTGTGGGCTTATGCTACTGACAAGGTACGAAAATAAATAAACAATGTTGCTTTTCTCAATCATCCTGTTAACAAGAAATAATTTGCACATCATTTTCTGATCTGCAGCAGTGCATTCACTTTTTTTAATTTTTTTTTAAAAACAAAACCAAGTTTTTAATTTAATCAATAACAATTTGAATATCAAGCAGTGAATATTTGGTTTCAAATAATTTTCTGTAAAGTTGATTTATATTTGAAATAAAATTCTTCCTTCTATTTCCTGTCTGCCTTCATCAGCTGAAGTGTCTGGGGGAACACTGTGGCCTGGTGTCAGAGAAGGGACCCACATCGGAGGACCTGAACAGGACTGTAGATCTGCTGGCTGGACTGGGAGATGAGAGACCTGAGACTGGTGAGTTTATGGGATTCTCCTGTCATTTGGAACTAGTATGATATTTGAAAGTCTAAATGCGAGTTTACAGGGGCATCAAGCTTTTACCTTTTCCCATTTTTGACATTAACACACAGGTTGTAATTTATGCACCAAGGTAACAGTCGATGCTCGTCTGCTGCCTGTAGTTGTTGAAATGTATCCTGATCCACTGGCCTTACTCAGCCATCATCCTCAGCAGTTTAGATGACTTAGGTTTTTGCACCCATTAAATCCAAAATCGTCTTCATGTTTTGTTCTCCACAAGTAGATGAGAATTAGTTAAAAAAATGCCACATCCTAATTTTCCTCTTGCCATCTTCAGGCTTTTAGAGGGATCTTAGGAGGTCTTAAGTAGTCTAATAGTCTTCAGTAATCTGAATTTGAGGCTATAAAGTCTTAAAATATATTTGAAATGTTAATCAAGTAGGTCGTAAATATGTTAATGTTTGTCTTAATTATATTTACCTCTTTTAATTGAGTTCTTTTTTTGTCGTGCTCTAAAATGTTCCTATTGATTTGGTGACATGCTTGCATGTATTGTTGTACTTTCTCAACAATACAGATATGATGTAATAAAACTACAATTAAGACCAACGTGGAACTGATAACAGTTTTTACAAACACATCAATATTTTTGCTGTACACTCAGCTTCGCTGTGGGAAAGACTGTCTGTATTTTGCAAGATAACATGGCATTTTGAGGGTTCTGCTATACTAGGCTACTTCACCTTATTTCCAGTTATTCTTCACTTTTCTCTTCATATGTGACGTACTTGACATTGTTCTTATATTTTGTTCCTTTCTATCATGAAAGGGTCTTAAAGGTGTGAAATTTATCTTGTTGAAATATGGCAGTCCTTACATACTCCAATCCCAAACATTGCAAACTGTTGTTTTTCTCCTGTTGTATTTTTGCTTTATGTATTTGTATTTGTCTTGGCACCTACATGTGACTCAAGGGTATCATTGTTCATCTAATGTTGGTTCAGACTGAATATACATTTCGGCTGTCAATCATTCAATTGCCGCTTTTAACAGAGGACACGAAGCAACGCAGTCTGATTATGTGGTTATTCATTGCTCTGTGTCCATGCATTTAGGGTTTGACTTGCCTACTGTCAAAAAGAAGTCTGAGCTTTTTAGACCAAGTGTAATGAAAAAGCCTGACTCTTATTTGAAGGACAATTATGAAGTGGGTGCTCCTCATTTCTAAGTCTTTTTTGTTTTTTTTCCTCAGTCAACAGTTTGCAGAGCCCTTACAAAAAGCTAAAAGAGGCTTTGTCATCTGTGGAGGCCTTTGAAAGACACTATCTTGTAAGTCAAATCCTAACCACTGTTTTATTTCATGAGTTTTCAAAGCTTAGCATTAAACCCATTCCTGTACCAGTTTTTAAGTCCACATTTGTCTGACGTAACCTCCTGAAAACTTCAAGCAGTTCGTCTGATTATGTTTCTCCTCTCTCGTCCCCGTCTCCCTCCCCCTCTGCCTCCACTCCCATGTTGTTGGCCACTTCTTGCATCAGGAACTCTCCCACGCGGCTATGGAGATGTACAGGGCCATTGGGCGGCTACGGTCTGCCAGACTGGTGGGGAAAAGCCTTGCAGAGTTTTACATGTAAGGAAGGTTACAGCTGCTGGTTCAAACAGGCCATAAGGGTGTTTTCAGTTATTCTTGCTGAATAAGGATATTCTCTCCAGAACTCATTACTTGTAAACACCCACGCAATCCCAGGGATGGGTCGAATAAGACAGTTTATGTAAAGCCATAAAAGTCCAGTTTACGCCAACATTTCCAGCACATTTCTCAGAAGTCAAACTCCTCATGCAGTTGCAGGATTAACTGTGTTTAATTGTACTATAGATTGAAGCGGCTTTAAGATTGTTTAATAATTTTGCCTATTGCCACTAACTGTAATCTATGTATTTGTATAGCGTTAGAGGGCTCTAAAAAGCATTAGGTATTTTTAAGAACAGATCTTGTATTTTCCTGTTGCCTTAAAACCCCAAGTTGATGATTTGTTTGTGTGTTTATTAGGAGGAAGGGGGACCCTGAGAAAGCAGAAAACTTCTTACAGGAAGCTCTGAAGTCATATGTATCAGAGGGTTGGAGCCTCCCTGTCACTCACACCAGAAAACAGATCGCAGCGTGTCAGAAACTGCTGGGCAGAACTGAAGAGTATCTTTTAAAGCACCAGGGTCACATAGGTTTCAATATGTCAACTTTCCAGAGGAGCAGAGGAACTTACATCATCTATGACAAAATGGTTCTTTGAGCCTTTACTTCTATAATAGAAAGACTCTGTCATATTTTAATCAGGGTTATGTTGCCGGACACTGTTCATACTTGTTGTCCTACATTTTTGAGAAGATAACAGAAGAATCCATTTTCACCTCAAAGTTTGTGATTGATTCTTGCTTCTTGCGCGAAGGCACCGTATTACTTTTCTTTTTCTTAACGACTCACCACAGCTACCTGCAGACTAGTGCCTTGTTGGCGGGTGATGCAAATCTGACCACAGAGGAGAGGACTGAGTCTTGTCAGGAAATTTTAACCTTTGCTGCTAAGTCTGGCGATGACTGTAAGTAAAAGACCACCATGTATTTTTTCGATAATCAGTCTTTTAGAGCGGGTTATGTGGTTGCTATCTGATCAGTTTAACCACTCCAGCTAATCATATTAAAACTTGCTTCACAGTATAATAAACAGGAAATTATTACTGGTGAATCAAAACAAAACATTGAACATAGGGAATAATTGTTTTATGTTAATTTTATTTTCTTCCTTCGCAGCCCAAAAAGTTACCCTCAGCATGGGCGTGTTTTCTCAACTCACACGGCTCCAGTTCCACCCAGCAACTGCGTCCGTGCACTCTGGAGCCGTCCTGCAGGTGGAGCTCACCCTGAGATGTTTGATGCCCGTGTCCGTGCACATACAACAAGTAGCTGCTAGCATTCACTTTGACTTGGATCACGGAAGGTTGAAGGCTTTGCAGAGACAAACAAACCCAGGGACGGTAGAGTTTAACCATGGCAGCTCGTCAGCGGGCCCCCCCTCCTCCTCGGCCTCGGGTCCTGCTTTAGAACTGGATGAAATTCACGACAGAAGTCCATCAGACAATTCTCTCAATTCTACAGGAGTGGTGTGTAAAAACACTCACCTGATCATGCGTCGTCATGAAAGCAGCTCGCCACCAGACACACCCAACTGTGTCAGTCCTGCTGTTGCCATGAAGGAAGGAGCACAGATGCTGAAAGTGCAGGATGTAACATTAGAACCTGGGAATAACAGAATAACCTTCACAGCACCAGTAAGAGACCTTTTTTGTTTTTCCTCCTTTCTCAAGATTTGCTTGTCTACTATCCTTTATTCTTCTCACCTCACACCTTTTGCTATGTCACCTTGTACTTCTCTCTTTTCTTCCTTGTAGAGTGGGCAGCCGGGGACTTACACATTGCGTCAGCTGTGTGCCACAGTGGGTCAGGTGCAGTTTGTTCTGCCTCACATCTACCCATCAGTCCAGTATGAAGTGTATTCTCAGGAGCCACAGCTCACTGTGGAGCCGCTCTCAGGTCAGATTTAATTTTATATGTTGTGTGATATTTACTGAATGATACTTGAGGTTGTGATGCTGGTCACAGTTCTCAGACTTTAAAATAATTGTATTTTTAAATCACTTCTGTCGTGAATTTCATCCAGTTCTAAAGTTATCAAACTGATCGTTAATAATGTCACTGTGTCAAGCAAAAGCTTGTATTCCTATATTTACATAATTATTCAGGGCCAGATCTTAGGTCTAAAATAATCTGATGATTTCCAACAATTTAGCACTATAATTAGATGTAAAGATGAATTAAATACGAGCTGAGATCAATTTTGCTTCTACATTTTTGAGTCTTATTTATGCTGCATTTACGTACAAGACCAAAGACTCCGTTTAAACAATGTCACTGCCTTTCTTCCTTTTCCTTTGGAATGGTTTCTGACAGCAGCAAGCAACAGAGAAGGATGTAGAGTTCATGTTCGTCTTAAGAAAGAGGCATAAGTGGGTGTGTTGTTTATCCCTGGGCATTGGCAAAGAAACCTCTTCGAAACGGTTGTAGTTTCATACCAAATCATCAAGTTTTGCCATCGTTGACCTGTGTCTTATGGCTCTCTCGCTAAAATGATTTCCTATGGTTCGCTCCATTTCGTCTCTTTCTTCAATGTCCGTAAGCTTTCAGAATGCGTGCCCAAATACATGAGCCTTCACTGATATTTGATGTTTTAATGTTTGACATCCATGTTAGCGTGAAGCATGCCTAACTGTCGCTGTTTATCTGTTTTCAGAGCCGCTGTTAGCTGGTCTGCCTCAGATGGTGAAGTTCACTCTGTTGACGGGTCACTACACTGTGAAGAAAGGAGACGCTCTGCAGCTCAGCAACACAGACACCATGCCCATCCTGCCCTCCAGCAGCTGCTCCGCCCGCATCAGCAACCCTGCGGGTGGTCAGTTCATTTCACTTTATTACAATCTGACAATTAAATTAATCTAAAGAGGTCGTCTTTGATACTTAGTTAATCATTTCAGTATTTGTTTTGTTGAACTTTGGATTTAATTATTGTTTGAGAGTAGTTGTTTTTCCTTCAAATATATATGCTTCTTCTTGTCCTGCCTGAATTCTTTGTTTTCACGGGTTTGAAATCTGCCGTAAATCTGTTTTTCCAGCACTAATATACCAAGTTTAACTAGTTTTCTCTTTATCACCCCAATGTAGCCATGTTTCTTACAAAATGTTTATAAGATTGGTTTCTTAGAGAAAGCTGGTTACAGCCAGCAGGTTGCCAAGTGCAAAGTGTGGAAACATTATTTGGAAAGAGCTCCATTGTAAAGTTGGCAATTACTCAGTTACAATGGCTCTCCTCCAAACTAATAGAATGTGGACTGGGTTTGTTTAGTATGGAACCAGTTTAAAAACCAGCTCTAATTTGTTTTGTTACGAGCTGTATCTGACACACATGCTGCTTTATAGTTTTCATGACTTCTCGTTCTGTTGTTGTCCCGTGTTCAGAGCTGCTGAGTGAAAGCGTCCTCTCCATCCAGTCATCTGAGAAGGTGACCAGCATCAGCCTGCCCCCGACCCCTCCCTACCACACCCTGGTGTTCCAGCTGGAGGTCCTGTGCATCATCCCATCCGGACACGACCGGCCCGCCAACGAGAGGCTGACCAATGGGGAGGTTCGCCATCGACCACGCAGCTACAGTCATCCTGACACGCCCATGACCGCCATCGACCAGAGGGTGAGGCCCACAGACAAATACACACTTTAAGAGTGTGGGACAAATTTCTAAATATGTGGGGTAGATAGTGATGGAAGGGTTTATTGTGTGTTTTTTAGTTTTTTTAGGGATTTTATTTCCCTTCTCTGATGCAACCCAATTATTATTAGGAAAATAATCAGCATTAGCATACCCGTTATCAGTCAGATAAATGTTACCTTGTTTGTGGAACAGTTGGCTGTTTTGTACCATGATGAGTTAAAAGATTGATGGTAAAGCTTTTGCTGTGTCCACAGATGTCTATAGACTGTCCCTGGTCAATTTACTCCACGCTGCTCGCCCTCACCTTCTACATCCCCTTCAAGACCAAACACTCACTGCTTTCTACTGGAAACAGGTATGTCTCCAATTCAGAAACCACATTGACTAATAGATTTTATTTTTTTTCGCTTAGATGCCACAGTCTCATGTCTGGTCTGTGACCTTTGCCCTAATTCAACAGGAAGTACATCCAGGTGTGTGTGCAGAATGTGTCAGATGTGAACTTCACGCTGGCAGAACTGAAGCTGACCGAGAAGCAGCATGAGTCATTGGAGCTACAGTCCCTGACCACTAAAGCACAACAGGTGAACCAAACAAACATCACTGGTTAATATTGTAATATTAGAGAGTCCCCAATTCATGATAATGAATTCTGGGTAATGGAAAAAGGCCCACGTTTAAGCCAAAATGCTTCCTTGTTTCCTGAGCTGGGCTGAGCAGTAGAGGAAGTGGGAGGAGCTTAGATATCGGCAGGAAAGGGAACTTTAAAGTGTCGGGGCACTTTTGAGGCAACTTATCTGATGTGCAATTATCAAGTATAACGATCTCCAAATAAAAATGTTAACCATTCTCTTTACCATGTGACAGCTCTACACAAGGAAGATATTTTACAGTTTTTCAAAGTTTTGGTATTTGTTTTTTTTGTCTGATTGTAAAAATGCAAGATTGTTAAAACTACATTAACTATTAATTCATGTTGTTATCTGGTGTGTTTCTGTGTGCAGCTTTTGTGCAGTAAGCACAGTGTGTTCTGCTTGTGGGAGGTGAAGTGGAAGGATGACCTGCCGTCCTGTCTCCAGTGTGTGTTCTCTGCCAACTTCTCTTTAACCAACCAGGACGTCTCCTCCCTCAAACCTTTCCATTACCAGTTTCAGCTCGAGAGAGTCACTGTAAGTTGTCTTTGCTCCAATGGCTCTGATTATGTTGACACGGACAGGGAAACCAAACATGTCTGTTTTGAGTTTATTGCCACAACCAGAGACTGTGCCACTGTAAATAACCACTTTTGATATTGTCAGACGTTGTACAGTGTGAGAGCTGAGATCCTGCCCCCTGCTGGTGAACAGTACTGTCGTTCTGGCCTCCTCTGTGGACTGGAGGTGTGTATAACACGACTGACTGAACCTGCAGAGGGGGAGATTGCAGAGGAGAGCAAGACAGACACTGATGGACTCAAAACCACCAAACTCATGTATGAAGGTAAGTCTGGAGAAGAACGCATCATCTGAGCTTTTTATCCAGTAGCATGGACAGTATTTCAAACACACAGGTTTTGATGTTTTTGGGTTGCTAAACATTTGAGTTCATGTGACTCATTAGCAATGTGATTCAAACAACTACTATTTGCAAAATAATTAGTCAAATAATGACCCAAAATATGAGATTTGTGCTGAGTTAGTTTGTTTCACTGGTCAATCAACGTCAAACCTAAACAACAATTTTGATGATCACAGTTGAATACACATTTTCAAATGATTATAAAAATGTATACGTTAATGGTGTTGTTGTAAAAACTCAAAATTATTGAAAACAAAAATCCGTGTTTTTGCGATGTCAGTTGTTTGCTATAAACACACCGAAAGCTCATTCCCCCCCTCGAGGAGAACAGATCCAGGAATTATTTCATTGCTTTCATTTACATTGTGAGTCATATTTGTTAATTTCTCAGGAAAAAAAGTTAATGTCGATGTAAAAAAGCTGACATTAGAGATTGTTTTCTCTTGGCACATAGAGACTGAAACAGACAAAACATTGGTTATTTGTGACTATATCTTGTGTGTGTGTGTGTGTGTGTGTTCACAGTGGCTGACAGCAGCAGTAACTGGGCAGTGTGTGGGAAGAGTTCAGGGATGGTGTCAATGCCCATGACAGCAGATGCCACCCACAAGGTGCAGATCGAGGTGATGCCTCTGTTCGCAGGACATCTGCCCTTCCCCAAAATCAAAGTGCTGAAGTACCTGCCCCACACCGCAGCTGTGGCCATTCAGCCAGACCCTGGTAAGACACTCTGAATGTAGAACCACAGATCATTAGTTTAGTTTATCCCTTAATGAAGAAAGGGAAGCTTGCACTTCACAGAAAACAGTAGACGGAAAATCACTTAAAGACATTCAAGCAGCATGCTCAGTCCCGACAGCTGATGATCCACTAGCAGCAGGTGGTATCACAGATGTGACAGTATTACTTATTAAGGAGGAGTTGTTGTGAGACTGAATAACAAGTTGTTAACAAACTGAACATGATGAGCCCACTGAGTTTAGATGAAGCTGGAAAATGCAAAGCAGCACGAGGTTTTCAGTAACACTGAGGATTTAGTTTTTGTAAAGACATTTCACATTCACCGGCTGCAACAGCAGACATAGTTGAACTATTTCACCACTAAAGATAACATATTTGAACCGTAATTTAGTTTGCTTGGGTTTGTTTTAAGGCCCAATAAAAGGACTATATATTACCTTAAAAAAAAATGGTATCATTTAAAAAATATTGTTCTGTATATTTTACAGTTTATTCACTCATTTTATCATAAATAACATTAATTAAAAAGAAGACACAGACAACCAAATATAGAACTTAAATCAAGAAAACTATGTTCTCTGGAATTTTGTCTGTGTTTTTTCTCATCCTGTGGACGCTAAATAGTCTGTTTGTTGCCCTCCTCAGACAGCTGTGTGGAGAACGACAGTTTGTCCCTGCTTGACAAGACGCTGGACGACCAGGGGGACACAGCGAGCATCCGGAGCCGGGGCAGCGTCCATTCTGTGGGCAGTGCCGACCAGCAGCAGAAAGGCGTGGCCATGCCACGGCTGGAGCCCTTCGGCCCCGGACAAGCATTCAACCACAGCCACGCACGGCAGGTCCTGGTGCTGCCCTCCAGCGACGATCACATCATGGAGGTCAATGCTACATGACCCTGGTGGCGAGAAGACTCCCCGTCCTCCTCTTACAGGACTGAACCGAGGCCCTGGATGGACTCTGCTGAGCTTTTGCTCTGGGGAAGATCTGGTCCATGAGTCCATGTCGTAGACCTCTATAGGTTTGCCGGTACAGACTCCTGCCCTCCCCCAAGCATGAACCATTCACATCACTGGAAACATAATGGACAAGACAGTGAAGAGCCAATGATATCTGCTGATAACTTAAAATGAAGATTTTTCTTTGCCATACTTTGTACATAGGTCATTGGATGGATTTATAGTTATAAAGATATAAATATATATATGGACTGATCGATCAGATCAGCGACTGCTGTGCTCCTTCAAACTGAAGAATAGCACTCCTGATTGTCCCATAATGCACCAAAGCCCTAGATGTGTGTGCCCTCGATCAGCTGTTCAAGTGCTGTAGCTTTGAGTGTTTCCAGCTGTACGTGCAGTCGCTGGGCCTGTCAGCCTGTCACCGCTTTCATATTTGAGAAGTCACTTAATTAAGCTCCTGGCTTTCATTTCAGATATGATACAAGTCAAAACCAGGCAGGTTAACAAACCTGAGGAGACAACATATCTACAGTCCTCACAGGAAACATACCCACTGGTGTATAGTGAAGAATAATTGAATTCATAATGTCAGCCAGAATAGCCCACAGTAATCTTCCCTACACATGAAATATGATAAAGATCACAAGTGGTCAACACTAAATTTGTCTGTTCACACCTGGAATTAAAAATGTGTCCTGGATGAGTTTCCTGTGACTACTTGTGATGGGATCTCACTTCCTCGCTCTAATAATCCCATCACAGCTCTGCGTGCAGCTCGATGAAATGAGATTCATAACTTTATTTCTATTTATTTAAAGCAAAATCTTAGTTAGTCTGAATCGGATGAAAACATCAGCACAGAAATGAAATCTCAAATATAAACCCAGTGATGACCTGAGAGGCTCGGGCTGAATCGAACAGTGTGTTGTGTGTGTGTGTGAGTATATGTTCAGCTGTAGTTTAGTGTATGTGTGAAGGTCTTTGTGTGTCTGTATGAGGTTGTGTTGGTGGGATCAGATCAGATGAGATAAGATGATATAAGAATCGTCATGCACATTATTGTCTTAACTATCAGTGGATTGTTTATATCCTGTGTGTGTATATTTATTCTGTGTGAGTGGTGTTTGTTTGTGTGTGTGTGTGTGTCGCCAAATCCTTGTCGGAGCTATGCACACATACTGTTAGCCGTCGAATGAATGAGTGAAATAAGTTTTGTAGATTTATTCATTCATTTATTTGAAAGGATGAATGTCAGCTACTTCTGTCCCCACCTCCTAAACACACACAGACACACACACACAGTGTAACTACAGCCTTGTGCTCTCGGTTTGACTACTGTACATACTGATCTGTAAATAACGATTCAAATCAAGATCATCTTTGATTGCCAACTATATTAAAAAAAATCTTGGAACTGACTGAATGTGTGGTATAGAGCATTTCTGGAAGCTGGTGAAAGGAGAACTCAGGCAGCAGCTGATGTCTTATGCAGAAGGTTTGAATGTAGACTTGATGCATCAAGGAGAACAGAAGGTGCAACAATATACAAATGATAACGGAGTAACAGGAGCAATTGTCACCCCCAAGTCTGAAGATGTCTCCCACGGCACCCCCATAAACCTCACTCACTTTGCGTCACCCATTCCAAAAGGACATCGATGAGTGGCTAGAGTTGCTGTCACTCAGTAACATGTAGGTGTTCACATCCTGTTGTGTCTTTACGTCTTGCCACTGGTGATGTACATAAAAAGAGTTGGAGTTTGGTGCCTCTCTGTCTGGGCATCTGAGTTAGATATGAAAGCCCCTAAGCGTAGACGCTACAATGTACTGCTAGTTGGTCCTTTATCTATAACCTGACCTGAGGTACTGCAAAGAGAGAAAGGGGAGTATGTGTGGACTGAGACACCCTCTACTCTCCTAATGGTGTAAAGACATAATGTGCGAGGATGGTTAAAGATTCCTCAGCCCAACCCATGGAGCATTAGCGAGCTCTGAGGTCTGACTCACATTTGCTGTTCCAGTTTGTCCTGGAAGGAGAAATTCAGTTTCCCAACACTGCACGTTCACATTCACGCCCACAAACCAGGACCCATGACACATACAACAGAGCGACACCCACCATGCAAACTGTACACATCATTAAACAGCAACAAGCTCAAACAAGGACGTCTCATAAAGATTAATAAACACTGTTGGACGTTAAAGAGGCCGAGCTGGGTCAGTGATGGGGACTGTGGCAACCATCCCTAATATGATCTCAAAGCGTTTCCTCTTTATGTTTGAGTTCATGATCTCCCAGGCAGGATAGAAGAAAAAAACCTGAGGTCATAAGATCATTACAAAGATAAAGATTGTGCTTTTTTCTTTTTTTAATTTAGGCCTTGATAATTTGAAACTGTCTTAGATGGAAAAGTGACTCTGTCATTGAAACTGCTCCCACAAACTCATCCACACTGAGGCTGCTGTCGTCGTTCACAGATTCAAAACATGTTGGAACATGCTACTTTATTCACAATGACTTGGAAACATGTATTATTTATGAAACACAGTAGACACGCTGCGAAAGAAGTACCTCCGATGGACCCTAGGTGGTATAATATCCTCACTACAGGGGTACATACAGCGTTATCGTTATCAGAGATCCGCTGAGCCGAGGTTACCATGGCACTGCTGAGACGCCACACACACACCGAGGTTTTGTAGTTCAGAATGTACTTTTATAATTTGTTTTGTATTTCAGACAGTATGTTTGTGGTTCAGAATTTTTTTTTAGTTCAGAAAGAATGTTTGTTGTTCAGACATTTTTCTAGTTCAGACTGTACTTTTGTAATTCAGACAGTGTGTTTGTTGTTCGGACATTGTTGTTGTTGTTCAGAAAGTATTTTTGGTCTGATATCAATCTCCACATGTCCCCGCCCCCCTCACCTTATCTCCGCCTGTCTGCCACCCTCTCACCTCCTCATTTACTTAACTATGCAGCTGCACACCGGGAGGTTTCACGCGTGAAAACAAACGCGGTGCGTGTATCTGGAGCAGGTGAGGAACCAGCCGCAGTGACACCAGACATGAGGCCTGACCTGACTCCTCTGCTGCTTGCGCTGTGTTTCCTGGATGTGTGGGATCTCTCGCACGTGGAGGAGATGACGAGCCAGGAGCGGATCTTCCTCAGCTCCCTCGGGCTCTCCGGGCCGCCCCGGGCCGCGGGGACCCACCTGCAGCCGCCGCAGGCCCGGAGCCACGTCCCCTCCGCGCTCTGGAGGATGTTCCGGAGGTCCGAGAAGTTCCGCACACAAGAGAGCGAGCCCTGCACGGTGTCTGAGTACGGAGTCCGCGGCAACATCATCCGATATGTGCAGGACCAAGGTAATAAAGGGAACCAGTGTTCTAGTGTGGTGATTATTGGTATTGTTGTTTTTTACCCAGCTCAGATTAAAGATCAACCGGAGTTGAGCCAAAGTGCTTTAAAACAATCAAGTGTGGATAAAAATGAATGTGTAGAGCAATGATGGAATCCAAAACAAAGCAAGAGGGAAATAAAGTTCAAGACACAGAAGTTAAGATAAAAGTAAAAAAAGATAAAATGGCAGATCATCCAACAGAATCAGGATTTAAGAGGCAGGACTTTAAATTAGATTTAAGTGAATCGATAGTGGGGCAGGATTGACTATTCAGAGGTTGTGGGGGCAGCAACAGAGAAAATCCTCGTTTTCTCTACTTTGAAAACAGGAGTTAAAAATCTCTGATGATGACCTAATTCAATTCAAACAATTTATTAATCCCACTCGGGGCAATTCATTTGGAACACCTTGTGCAAACATAAACATGTACACAATACAAAATTTGAAATAGATAAATGAGACATCTTCATCTCAACCTAGGAAACATTTTTGAACTTTTCATGTGACTGGCCGTAAAGTGTTGAGGCAGAACCAATCAAGTCAGACTTTGAGGCAGACAGGCCTCAAAACTTATGAGTACACAGGTAATGAGTTACAGAATATTGTTTATAACATATAAGGCAAATCAAACTCACACAAAACCTTAATTTGATGTAAATTTGTTTAAGTCACTAAAATAAAGCTAAAGCTAAGAAATGCATTGTAATCAATAAGTTCTGTGAATTTTAACAATAAATTCAGTAAAAGTTGTAACCAATCATTCAAACTGGACAAACTCTTCATCATTCAAGTAATAAACTAAATAAAGTCCTGAAACAAAGTGAAGCTCTTGTAAAGACTGATCTGGCTGATGTGTTGCAGGCAGGCTGGTGTCAGGGTGGAGCAGCAGCTGTCAGGCCTGTGTGGAGAAGCAGCTTTATTTCAACATGTCCGTCCTGCAGCCTGTGGAGCTGCTGTCTCTGGCTCAGCTGGAGGTCAACTTCCACTGGAAACCCTTCAGATCTGCAGAGCTCCTGCAGGCTCCCCGGGCCCTCAGCATGTCTCTGTACAAAGTCATGAGAGCCACGTTGAGAGGAGCCGACCCGCAGGCCAACCGCAGACTCCTGCTGTCCCAGTCCGTCCAGCTGCAGCCGGAACCCACCTCGGTCACTCTGGACCTCACCTCGCTGGCAGAGAACTGGCGCAAACCGGGACGCAACTACGGCTTGGTGTTGGAGCTGCTTCCCCTCAGCGCAGAGCCCCAGGATCTTCTTCCGTTTCACCCCGGTAACTCGCTCCCACTGGAACCGGCCCTCATCCTGCCGCTGATCCAGGCCTCACTGGTCGCCGTGTCCCTCAACCCCCAGCAGTGTCGCTCCAGGCAGCGGAGGAGCGCCATCCACCTCCCAGTGACCCCCAGCAACGTGTGCAAGGCCCGACGCCTCTACATCGACTTCAAGGATGTGGGCTGGCAGGACTGGATCATCGCTCCGCAGGGCTACATGGCCAACTACTGCCACGGTGAGTGTCCGTTCCCGCTCAGCGAGAGCCTGAACGGCACCAACCACGCCATCCTGCAGACACTGGTGCACTCCCTGGACCCGCAGGGCACGCCTCAGCCCTGCTGCGTCCCCATCCGCCTCTCGCCCATCTCCATGCTCTATTACGACAACAACGACAACGTGGTGCTGCGGCATTACCAGGACATGGTGGTGGACGAGTGTGGCTGTCGATGAACGGGACACTTCTGATTGGCTCTTTTGGAATTGAAACGTTCTTTCGTTACTTTCCTGTGCAGGTTTTTAATGTTGAATTCTTTCTGTTATATCAGTTTGATTGTTCAGATCCTGTCTTCAATGTATCATGTGACAAGCTCGTTGGTTTTAAAGAGTGTAAGATTGAATATGTTTGTTCTCAGAGAAGGTTTGAATGATTTTAACAAATATTGTGTCAATAAAATTACAACTACATAATCATCATTAATTTGGGTGGAACTTTCTTATTAATCCACATTAACATACCAAACATAGTGGTCTCAAAAAGGCTAATCAAAGTTGAAATGGGTGGAAGAAGAAATTAAGCCAACTGGGCTTGTCCAGACGGCTGCTACAGGATTTGCTTCAGAATTTCTTCTTCTATCTGGTGGACACACAAATAGCAACTTCGCTCGAAAGGTAAACAAATACTCTTAATGTGATGTTTTCTTTTTAATAAACTGCTGGGGCAGATATAGCTTTATTGGATTTATAAGATTCTATGAACAGACTCCGCATGTGAATGTGCAGGATTTGTAGGCGAGGGACAAGATTGTAGGCGAAGACATCTTTTTGTTGTTTTTCTGGATTATGTTATTGACTCATTTAGCTTGTAATCTATTATAAAACGGTGCCTTGCCAAAGAAATCCAATGCAGCGTCATGTCTGAACAGTCCCAAAACCCAAATATATTAAATTTACAGTGACATAATGAAAAAAAAGCAAATTGTGGTTTTGTGACTCCTTCCCTTTCATTTAACTTCTATCCCAGCCTTGTATAGTCGAGGAAAAAGGATGCGTATTTCCAGTGACTATAAATCATTTTTGCGGTCCTAAATTCTTAATGCAAACATTTAAATTTCTCCTGCAACAGTTTAAACCTCACTACAAAGATTCACGGCTTTGAAAGATGATTCACTCGCATGTTGGATAAAGTTTTGGCCTTTTGAGCTCCACCGGCGTTTCCCTGTGATATAAATGCTCCACTGACTGAGAGCAGCTCCTCTTTTTATCTGCTCTATAAGAAATTAACTCTCTTATCTCACCTTACTGCATGATAAGACCCCCCCCCTTTCATCCCCTCCCTCACTGAGCCAGTCCGACCACTGGGGTTGCCATGACGACGGCCGGTCGCCACAGCAACCGGCAGAGGCTGACAGGTTGTAGTAATTAGAGAGAGACGTGGCGAGAGTTTGGTGGTGTGAAGACGCAGAGAAGAGGAGCCACTGTGAGACGTTTTTTGGGCTCCTTTAATGCTCACGGATGTTCTGGTGATAAAATATAGAACGGATTTCGATAAAACTTGGGTGAGACATGGACCCATTCTGGCATGGATACAGACAAAGGAGAAGATCAATACTTGCTTCACTTTCTGTTACATCGTAAGAGGCATTAATTTGACATATTCACCAATTTCTCAGAGAATAATTCATGGTTCTTGATGAAAAATGGTTTGAACATTGAAGGGATTGATTTTCAATGACATGGTCAAGTACTTTGGATAGTTCCTAAAATAATTTATCAGTGATGATATTTCATAGAAATAAGACCTCTTTATACCTCACACTTATAGATAATACCAACTAGCTACCAGCCAAAGTATCTATCATAAAATTAGGGTATGAATAAGTTATTGTTTGTTGCTGCTGCAATTTAAATTGAATAACGAAAACCAAATCAGGTTTTATAACTACTTATTTATTATACAGTGTGAAGTATCATTTTTGAGGGGTTATACTTGCCAGTTTAGATCATTGGTGGAGTAACAACTCCTTAGATTACCGCCGGAAATCATTCCCCAGCTTGACAGAGTCCTGCGCTCCTCTGAGTGTCATATCTTCTTCCAAACATTCTTAAATGACTCAAATACTGACATAAATGTTCTAACTTTAACTCAGGAAGATGTGCTTTTATTACTTACCTGTAAATTTAGCTAAATTTCAAGTTACAGGGTTCATACACATTTTGACCAATGGATTTCCATGACTTTTCCATGACTTTTCAATAACTTAATAAACCAAATTTCCATGACCAAACATTTTGTGAAATCTCGGTGTATACATGAAAAAGTGACAAAATTTAGTATTTAAGCTAACAATGAGAATATCAAAGAATAAAGTATACCTTGAATTACATATGAATGAGACAATGGTTTGATTGAGGTCTTTGTCTGTTGTAACCCATGGCATGTACTTTCCATTTGTAGCCAAGCATGGTTAAATCTACACTTCCCTGGCATAGTGCATTATCCCGCCTGCTAATTTACTTAGCTAATGAATTATTTAAAACTCAGCGAAAATGAACAACATGAAAATATGAATTTAACAAACGATTTTCAAGCACTTTTCCAGGCCTGGAAATAAACGTTTAACAATTCCATGATTTTTTCCAGGTTTTTCATGACCCTAGGAACCCGGAAGTTATCTTAAGGGTCTTGACCCAAAAGTTCAAGTTGATCTTTTGGGTCTAACCATATGTAGTATTTTTTAAACTGCCCAATACAACTATACTGATCACAGATTAAAATAACTTCAAACAACTCCAATTATTAAAAGCCCCTTGATCTGAAAGCAGTGATGTGTTTCCTCTCTCATTAGGTTTTTATTTTTATTTGTTCACATCTTTCTCTTGATCTCTTCTTCTGAACAGCTCTGCCAGTTTTCTCTGTCCCACAGGTCGACTGTCTGATGCGTCCTAACACTGAGCCGGAGCAGAAGATGAAGCGGCGAGCGAGGGAGTGGGGCAGTAAAAAGAGGAGGAGGCCTCAGGCTCTTCCACAGAACTTTGCTGTCAAAGACAAAGTCGTTTCCACTTAAACCTCTGGGGCCAACGACAGCAGCTCTATCTCCTACAGTCACACTCACACTGGTGTTTTCCCTCCTGTCTCTAAAAGTAAAAGTCTCCCCCTCCTCCCAAATGAATCTTCACTATGACACAGTAAATGTATAAAAGTTTCCATTGGTGGTTTTCTGTAAGTCAGATCTGAGGCTGCAGCACTCTTAGAAAACCAGAGTAAGTCTATTAGACGCTTGGTCTGGGGGAAAAGTTACGAGTCTGCGATTGGCACAGTTATCCACAATCCCCTGGGGAAGAATCCTGGTGTCTCTGCTTTTCCTTGACTCGACGTCTAGCGCCACCATGAGGTTGACATTTGTGGTTTGAGTGAAACATCTTAACAACTGTTAGATGTTCCCCTTCAAGATGAATTCAGTGCAGTCCCTTCACATTTAGCCTGAAAAACCATGAAACCTAACGAGGTTGATCTGGTGATATGAATCTATACTCTGTATTTTTTCTTAAAACTATAAATGTTTGTTCGACACAAAGACTAAATGAGTGTGTGCACAAACACTCTCACACACATATCCACAAACAAGTTTGTTGAGTCGTAGCTTTGCTCTGTTCATTGGTTCCATAACCATAGTATAGATGTTATCTGACACAATGAATAATAGCTTCTCTCTCTCTCTCTCTCTCTCTCTCTCTATCTCTCCTTCTCTCCTGCAGCTGCAGTTTGAACTCAGTCAATAACAGTCAAATTAATAATCAATACCAGTAATCAGTACCAGAGGCTGTGCATGACTCAGCCCTCCTGAATTGATGTGGCACATTCTGTCCATCCGGATTTCTGTCTCGAGTCCCTCCATCCGTCTCCATTCAACGCTAAAGAATACACTTATATTCTAGACAATAATGTTTGTGACTTTAACCGTAAGAGTTTGTGATCAGAACTGAAACTCCAACATCAGTACAGGACCATCACTCATGTTATTGGTGCTGAATGGGACTGTCTCAGAAATCTGGGGGAAAATTTGTTTTTGTTTGGGTTAAAAAGTGGGAGATTGGTCGACATATTTATACGACTTGATCTGGTTTCATAAACATACTCTTTTCAAGAAAAGCAAATCCAGTAGCCTCGTGAAGAGGTTGTGTAGACTAGCAAAAGATTGCAAGTAAAATGCTCTGGTATAGAACATGATATGATGCTTTACTTTTTATACTTTACTGTTGATATTTAACATTCATTTTTCTTTTGATAATTTAATTTAATTAACTACAGTTTCCTATATTTGTATTTCACAGATTTAAACAGTAAAAACATAAATTAATTTAGAAATAGGAAACGGTTAGAGGAAGCATTCAGACTTAGCTCATCTACAACATAATGCTGTTTCCTCTCTTTCTACATAATTTAACAGCCTTAAAAGATCCATTCTTCATAATGAGCAGAGATGCTATGACACTTGACAACATTTGAATTCAAACGCTTGTTTAATTCCACTTGAGTCAGGGATGTAGTGGAACAGAGGATTGAGTGGAGCTGCTGTTATTTAACCAAAGGATCTAAATCTTTCTTCCACAGGGAGGAAATGTTCTTCTATCAACCAGCAGGGGGCAATGTGGCTTCATTCCAGTCCTGTTTGCTCCTGCTGCTGCTGCTGCTGTGTGTGTGTGAGTGTGTGTGTGTGTGTGTGTGTGTGTGTGTGTGTGTGTGTGTGTGTGTGTGTTTGAGCTGACCACTGCAGCGACCACAAGTAGTGATATGTGTGAGTCTGTTTGTAGACTATATGTGTGGAATACTTCCAGAAGTCTGTCTGTCTGTGTCTCACATAACTGCTTCACACTCTGCTTGTGTATTGTTAAGGGGCCAAGGAGGTGCAACGTAGTATTCCTTTCAATATGAACCTAATCCTAAGTTTAGGTTCTCCGTACTGAACTTTGAATAAACAGGTGAGCAGCTCTTTGTGCAGCTCCAGGGTTCTGGACTGAGTCCTTCTCCAGCTCTTTACTGCGACTCAATTACTGCAGGTCACTAGTACAGGATCAGAAAGGAAACTGCAACCAGCGTCACCACAGGCCAAACAAGTGGCTCATTCCGACTGGTAGACTGCCTGCAGAGATGGTTTGGCTGATTCAACTATTCCTCTCAAAATAATAATTTTACTTTGATAAAACTATTTAAAAATGGCATAAAAACACAGCCTCCAATGCATTGCGGAAAATAATTCAACATCCTAACACTCATCTTATTACACATCATACAGCACAAATGTTACTGTATAACTATCTCCCCATATTAATTCTGTCCACATATAATTATATATATCATATAGGGTTAGGGTGTAATGTGATCATATCTTTAAAGACTTAAAGCTGCAATAAAAGGGTATTTTTATGGCAAATCACTGATGAGTAAACCAACAGTGACTTTCCTCCCTGAGCTCCTCAGAGCTTTTTAGGCTCTTTTGATTTATGTGTAGTTGACTCCTGCAGCACAACAGGCATCTGTTTTCAGCAAATGTTGCTCTGCGAAATATCAACCGAAAGGTTAATACTGTGTATCAGTGGTGGTTGTGTGCACAGCTTTGGTTCTGCTGCCCCCAGGTGGCCAAAAAAATCTAAATTTTATCACAAAATTTTAAGAAATCAAACACTATTTGATGTGGGTTTATTTATTTGCACAAACACTACAACACAAAAAACGTATAATGCATTCAGGCAGTTAATATGCTTGTGGCTTACAAACAAAAATATAGAAAACTGGTGCTGATATGTTCGTTTATGTGTATTTCACAATTAGCAAACATGTATTCACAAAACACAACATCATAAGTTGACAGAAAATATCTGCTTATCATTTGAATCATATGCAGCCTCAAGTGTTCTTGTTTGAATAAATAATAAGTGGTAGCAGTTAAAATGGTCAAAATCCAAAACCCGAACAGTGAATTTGATGTGTAAAAGTCGTTGTGGAATCCGGCAGCGGAAAGTCAATGTTACTGAAGAGCTACATTTTACTGTGAGCACGTTTTAATACGAGCAGACGATCATATGAGTGGCAAAGATGACATTGAAGCA
Organism: Pseudopleuronectes americanus; assembly: GCA_038501795.1. Classification (NCBI taxonomy): domain Eukaryota; kingdom Metazoa; phylum Chordata; class Actinopteri; order Pleuronectiformes; family Pleuronectidae; genus Pseudopleuronectes; species Pseudopleuronectes americanus. The sequence goes on from CM076727.1 coordinate 4,908,156, forward strand.
CTTCATTTATCCCAGACACACATACACACTCATCGTTCCACTCAGGTCCACAGTGAGTACTGTAATACACCGTATAATACGACAAGCACTCTGACTAATGTTCTGTCAACACACACTCTCTCTCTCACACACACACACACACACACACACGCACACACAATTCTTGGCTTCCATGTGCCTAATCCTTTTACAGTCTATGTCACACTGACATACATTTGGCACACACACTCTGTCACCTAATCAATGGTAATGGAATCACTGTGTATCCTGCCTGGTAACACAAGCCGCTCTGTCATTAACATGCTAACCTACACCTTCGGTCACACGCGTACACGTGTTCGCATGTTGGAACATGTAGGAACAATCGTCACCACACTCAGCCAGATGTTACCCTGGAGATGATGTCACTGTGCCACCAAAATCCCCACAAGAGTGTGAGATAATTAATATTGTTTAAAGCGTCACAAATTATCTTTTTTACATAATAACCAATTAATCAAATGACTGTGTTATGTGTGGGAACTACTTGTGGTGATGAAACCACAGAGGATTATTGTCTCTGCACCTTTCACAGCTTTGTAGCCTCATTGAGTTTATAGTGTTTTAGAGAGAGGAGCTACATCCACACTGGTTCTCTGCAGCTTGTCTGCACAGTTTTAGTTCAGTTTCAGAGGAAACCATGTACACTAACCACATTGTGTGAGGAAGAAGATCCTCTACTCTGCAGCTGGATGCATAGTTGCAGAAAATACTATGAACATGAAAGAGTCAGTAAAAGTGAAAAAAGGTGGAATAGTAAGAATAGTATAAAAGCCCCAGAGTTCAGATATATACATAGCAGTAGCATAGCAGTAGAAATCCTACCATTGCTACATGAGAGGATCTCATTGTAAAACAGGAAATGTGACAATCAGACCTGCATGTGTTTCCTCTATCTGATTGGTTCATTCAGACAGTCCCTCCACTTATAAGAAGCTGATTGGTTGTGGGGCGGGAATAGTTAAAAGAGGAGGTGTGAGTAGTGTGCTAGCTGCGTTCTGCTAAGTAGCTAGCTGTCACACAATAAGCTAAGTATGAATGTTTCTGACACTAAAGTAGCCAAACCTTTCGAAAGTTTTACAGTGTTTAGGTTTCTAAGCACAACTCTGTCCATCTGCTGTGTAGCCATCAGATATCGTCTTTGGTAGCGTGGTGCTAACGTAGCCACCAGCAGATATTAAAAGTGATGTCACTAAATCCGCCTGACTCATTTACATAATAAGGCTGGTAATTATTTTTTCTATTCGTGCTAAGCATGACTCTTTGAGCTGCTGCATAGCCGTGGGTTAGCATCTCTGCTTAATGCTAACGGTGTACGTATGGCCTCTGAGGGTCACCAGACAGCCACTGGACAACCAGGAAAGTTAGTCTTTCAATTTGTGCAAGTTGAAGCTCTGTACTATGACTCATAAGACGTCTTGTTTGGTGCAGGATTTGATCAAACCACTTTGGGATATTGTGATCCTTGTATCCTTCTCTGGTTCAATCAAATCCAAAGCTCTAACATTTAAATTAAAATTATTTCTATGGAATCACCTCTATCAATGGATTAATTTGCAGAAGTCAAGTCAATTTGCAAACTGATTACGCATTCAGTTCAACTTAGGTGGACTCCAGCTAAAAAGGTCAAGGGCAGCTTTAATGATGGAGCACATTTGAATGTATAATACATGAATGTATATGCCTCTGAGTGATGAGTGCAGCAGACTGTGTATCTGTTTCACTGAAAGACAGAACAGATACAGCAGGATAACAGGATAAGAAACATATCTTTTTTTATTGCACTGTCTTTAATAGTTCTCTCCATCCCCCAGTTAGAGTGGCTCCCAGCAGCCTTGTGAAAGGGACTTAAGAGGAAAAACTCTTAGCTCAGAAGTTTTTGGTGCCATTTAGGAGATCTCCTGGTGGTAAAATAAAATGCTCAGTGAATGGCCCCTGGATGTCAGCATGAGTTGTGGCTGGCGGTGTCCTGTAATGAGGTGACAGCAGGTTCCACCAACACACACACACACACACACACACCTGGACACACGCGCACACACACACAGAAGTGACACCATTACCCCTGACCCTTCAGCTTGCAACTGTGTGTGTGTGTGTGTGTCCAGGTGTATGTGTGTGTGAGGGTTTGCAGTTGGCAGTTGGAGTATATAATTAAAAGTGCTCACTGCTTCACAGTCGGACAGCTCAGTGCTTTCACATTAATTCTTACACAAATATGATTTTAATGAGCATCTAACATCAGTGTCCAATATTAAGCCACATCAAGAGCGTGTGGTCAATGACCCTCTGCGGGTTAAGGTGCCGTATTTATGAAGAACATTTTCTGTTCAGTGAGGCACAGGAAGTGGAAAGTCTGCTCCGACGTCCATTTGCCTAATTTGCAATTTGTGTAAATTTTACATTCCTGCAGCTCATTATCTGTCGGATGTTCAGAGTCCTGTCATTCCAGGTAGCCATTGGCCTCCATGCATTTTTATTGCATTGTTGACTTGGCCTGTTGTGATGATGGTTGCAGCTTTCTTTCTGGAACTGTAGAAGTGACTTCAATAATTGAGCTGCGGCAAGAAAAGACCTGCTGTGGGACCAGGTCCACTGAACCCTTGATCGACAACATCACTTCCATTGATGAGTCCCTGCTACCACAGAGAGCTGGTCGTCTGTTTTATTTATTAATATCCAAGTTTAACATTTAATTGATCACTACTTCAAATCGCACCAAATGCGAAATTGCACTTTCTTTGGCCCTTAACAATACACATGCTAATTGTGAAGATGAACAGTTCTTGACCTATGCGAGATACATACAGACAGAATTCTGGAAATACTATCGATAAGAAGATTGTGTGATGTTTCTGAATGAACGTCGTGCCTGCTGTAATTTTATCAGTATTGGAAGGTATAGAGTCATGTACCTTTCAAATCAAGCTGAAATTTTGGTATCACTTGCAAATGATGACAATCACAGTAAATAGGTTTTCTTATCAATTATTCCCATCAATGTACACCAATGAAAACCATTGAAATCAATGACATCCATGTTAACTGGTAGATGTCTGAAATGGTAGGAAGAATATAAGTTACATACAAAAAAAAACTAAACTGAAAAACAAAATTGTCATTGTATTTTTCAATTGTAGCTGCATTTTTTATTCAGTGAGCAAAAACACATTAAAACACTTATTGAGTCTTTCTAATCTGGGATATCATTTATGCAATTCTTCATTTTAAATGTTTTGGAGCCTCTGAATCAATGCTGGAACAATGCAAGAAAATTCCAGGATTATAATCACTGATCAGCAAATTAAATATTAAAATCACATCTCCCATTGAGAAACAAATCCCGCTTGAATATGACTTTAGTTTGGGTGGGAGTCTGAGGTGACGGAGGGCAGTCGCTGCCAGAAAACCTGCTCACATCATGAAAACCTGAGATACAACAGGTACTGAAGAAGGGAAGACCTACATATAGATCCAATGGAGGAGAGTGTGTGTGTGTGTGTGTTTGTGTATGTGTGTGTGTGTCTGTGTGTGTGTGTGTGTGTGTGGTGTTTTCTTCCCCCCTGGGGACTTTCAGACCAGCAACCAGTCGGATTTACAGCATATTGATTAAATTAGCATTCGTTCCACAAACTGAATATTAACTTTGCCAACACACACACACATGCAAGCAAGCATATACGCACGCACATTTACATACATGAACACACATCTTTGTCATTAAAGTGTGCACACAGCTTATTAGGAATTAGGACACGCGTACACGCAAACCCACACCCACACAGAGTAGGCGTACACACCACGAAGTGATTAATTCCTCCTTGGAGAATGAAAATTTACGCTCAGAAAAAAAAATCTTGTCATAAGGCCCGAGGTGCGTCTGGTTTGTAGGTCGGTGAAAAATGGCAGCAAGCGATGATCACCTGTCCACTCCCAGAAGAGGAGAAGGCCTTTTTTCTTTTACCATTTTTTTTCTATTGACATATCCTTTGTTCAGAAGCACCCTGCACTACATATATGCAGGGGACTGTCCAGTGCTCGTCTATTACTAGAATATATTCACACACGAGTACACTTCTCTGTTCTCAGCCCAGTGTGTGTCCACTCGTGAGTCAGCAATTAGTTTACTTAATATGTGGAAGGAACATGATCAATTAAACGGAAGAACAACAAACAACCTGTTTCTTCTCATGTTGTCCTTTGTCTTCTTTCCTTTCCACTATAAACTGAAGCTCTGGCCCTAATACTTAAACATTTAACTGATTCTTCTTAACCAGTCTGATATACGCCACTGAAATCTGCTGAAGGCGTCTTTCTCATATAATTAAAAACAATCTCATTAAAATTAATGAAACCCGTTGATATACCGGCCTAGCAGGAGACTAATGATATGCAGTAATCAGGCTTTCAGGATCATTTGCTTCTTCGTTTATTTGACTGACTTTTCTTTTTCTTTCTGTTCCCGTTGACAATTTTCATTCAGTACTTTCCTTAATCATCATTTATGGTCATTTCGTAATTTCATCATCATAGCCTGCTTCTCTGGATACATGTCGAACACGGTCCTACAGCAATATTCAACAACCTCAATCCCACAGTAACAGTGTGAGATACCTCCACTTCTTTCTGAAGTTTCACTGCAAAGAACATCATTAAAACATTTCAATAATATCCATTTAAAATTTCATTGTACTGAAGAAAATGATGATTATAAACTTTATTATTAGGAGCATGATAGAGGGACTTTATTTGTAATTGAGGATAAAGTTGTAATATTACAAGACTTTCAATCATTACAGTTAATGATTGTGTGAATATAGTTGTGATATTAACTTTATTCTTCAGAAAAGACTAAGTTACTTGCACAATCTTTTCAAAGTCCTAATACTCATGATAATGTGTTGCTAATGAGCCAAACGATGATGTATCTTGGTATTTGGGAAACTTAAACAAAAGTAGAACTTAACAAGATGCTCCTCTTTTGCAAAGGGCTTATCATCAGATATTTTCCCTTTATAAAATGACACCTCATCTTAAAATGATTACTTCATAATATAAAAACTTTATTTACTTAATGTTATGACTTAATTATTGTAATATGTAACAGGAAAATTTTCCATTCATTACTTTAAATTCCAGAGCAGTAAAAGGCAAAATAAACACATTTTCATGAACTCATTTAGTTTTTTTTGTGTGTGTGTGTGTAGGATTGTGCTCTTTACTCCATATTTGATGTCTTTTTGTGCATGTTGCAGAAACCAAATCTTTGCCTCCCTCCAGTCCTCCCCCTCCTTTTCACAGCTTCCCTCTCTGCTATGAGATGTAACATGATGCGGTTATCACCATGGAGATCTCCTGGAGATGGACCGTCTCTGGACAGTGTCAAGAGTCGCGGCCTCCATCTCACTATAGATGTGACTCCAGCTTTGGGAGCCTCTGAGAGCCAAAGCAGATGGACAGCTCCTGTAGACGCCTACACTAGAATTGGACGAGTCAAATTCAGGGGCAGGATTTTCCGCAACAGCTGTGCTTCAGAGGAAAAGTGTGAATGTTAAAGGACAAAGCTTACATAAACACAAGCTCAGCAGCTTTGTGTTACCAATAATACTTTTGATAGAGGACCACTATTTAAACAACAAAGAGCAACGCTTACTGGTTAAAGTCGACAAATGAGCTGGAAAATCTAGCCCTTTAAAATGAATATGTTTTACCGAGTTTCGTCCTGAAGTGCAAAGCAATGTAGCTTTTCTTAAAGATGGTTTGTGTCAATTTTTTTGAGAGATCTTTAAAGTTTAGTTTGAATTGGTTATTTCATGCCAGAAAAACAGTTCCAGCTCTGCCAGGTTCTTTCTGTGTGGTGACCTGTTCAGTGATTTCAGCTTCCACCTGCGACCCTCAAAGGACAAGCAGTATGGAGAGTGAATGGATGGAAAAAAGGTGAAATGTCCTGACTGATAACTGACTTGACTCAATGTCCGGGAAGTTTTAGCTAACATGTGGATGAGGAGACATGTCCTGCATCTTGACATACAGTAATGGTTGGGACACAGTGATGGACAAGTGTTGTTTTTCTCTTTCTCTTAAAGACCGTCCTCTTAGCATAATATCCAGTTCTCATATCCATCATTTGGTCATTGATATCAACCGACTACTGACACATGAGTCAAATTATCTGAAGACCAAAGATGATGAGGAATCATAATTTCTTCTAAGATCATACTACCTTCTATTGCTTAACTGCTTCTGACTTCTTGGCAGGTGTTAAAACAGAATCATCTTCATTGCGAGCTGTCATCACTATGTTTAAAGCAGTTTGGAAGATGTATTCTGCTGGTAACCATGGCAACAATACTGATGCTTCATGCAGTATTATCAGGCAAGTTATCAAATATGTGGTTAAGCTGATGATAACGAAACCTTTCTTTCGTTAGGTGGCTTTGGTATCATGCTCTAATACACTGTGTCCCTGGCAATATGATAATGATTATTTGATCATATTTATACAGATATCTTATTATTTAGCTAGATTGTTAATATTCTGTGTTTTTCCATTGTCTTTCCTTGTGTTGTTAATCTGATTTATTTGAGCTTCGGTTTTGGGTTTGAGTGATCTTTGCTTTTGTTCCAGCTCCATTTCATAGTCTACTGTAACCCGAGCAGTATTATTAGATTCAATTAAAGACTATTAATGGTGCTCTGTGAGATAACAGAGCAGAGAGTGAGGGCTGGAGCATCTGTGAGCATGTTCTCGTAGCTCGGGGAGAACAGAGATGGAGACAGATTGAAAGAGAGAGGAGAATGAAAAGGAAATAAGGTCCAGTGCGTCCGAGAATAGAAAAAGAAAATCCATTTATTCTGAGAGGCCTGCAGGGCTGGAGGTAGCAGGAGTCCACTGTTACTCTACACACACACACACACACACAGCCAAAAAACCTCATCCTTCTGGAAAAAATGGATTCTTTTCCTCTTTTTTCCTTTTACCTTTTTACCTCTGTCAGTGCAACCACCACAACCACACACACACACACTAACACACGCATAGAGTCACTCACCTGGTCACTTGCCCGAGGGGTTGTGATAGTGTTCACTCTTTGCAGGGGTCTGTGGCTCCTGTCTGCCCGGGCACAGAGAATAGGAGGTCATCAATAAACATGCTGAGGAGAGAGGAGATGAGGGGAGAGGAGAAAAGGCAGGGTAAATGTTAAGAGGGACGAAAAGACAATAGAGGGAGAGGGAATCCAGAACAGGGCTGAGAAGAAGACAAGAGGAGCGAAGAGGGGAAGTGATTCGATAACAAGGATGAGGAGGGAACAGATGAAATTAAGAAAATGTGGTTTTCTCCTTAATACAGCTCAAACATGAAAATACATTTTGAGAAACTATAACACCCCTCATAAGCTGCATTTGAAGTGTGATTGCATCAGAGCATCGCGACCAGGTTGTCCCATTTCAAAGTCTCCTTCAAACAAGGCTGACAAGTGCATCCTTCCATTCCTGATTAATGAATGGGTGAATCCTTGTTGATCCAACCTGTCACAAGATTTTGTGTATGCTAGCTATACCTGCGCCCGAGCTGCAGTTAATGTGGCAGCTCAGAGTAGCTAACGATGCAAGGGTAAGAGTGGGACAAGCTGGGGACTCGAATAGGTGACCAGACCAACTCATTCCAGTTTGGCCTTTGCAATCTACTTGAAGGGAACTTTGTAGTCTTATGAAGCACGGGGGCCCCAAAATTGGGCCCCTGGTGGCTGGCCAAAGTATAGGTCATAAACGCGGCTTCCACCGTGTTAGCACAAGGGACACGGGTAAACTCAAAAGAGTCAAAGTGCATGTCAAATATATCTGTCTCAATATGGTGTGTGTCATTTTGGGTAGTTCTTATCTCACAAATGTTCGATCACTACTGCACAAACTCTAGGATAAAATGTGCAAGATGGCATTTGCCATATTATTGTAAAAAAGGAGTGGATGTCCTTCCTCTTTACTCAAAGTGTATGATGTGGACACTGTTCATATCCCATTAACCCTGGAAGAAGTCAGTAAAAATTAGGACTGAACAAATGGTATTTACTTTTGTGTTTAGTGTCATTACGGATCAAGGACTAAAGTAAAAAAAAACTCAAGACAAACAAGTTCAAGATGAGTAGGACAGGAACAATATATTAAAGAACAAATATTCAGCTTTTTATTACTCTCCTCTTTATTGCACTCCTCGCTGAGTTGAATCATCTCCCCCTCCTCCCCATCTCACCTTAAATCCTCTTCTCTCTGCCCCTACTGTTTCTTTCACCCCAACAAAATCTTTTCCCTCTTCTTCCTGCTTCCTTTTTCCCTATCCTCCTATCCCACCACCGCTGTCAACCTATTTCCTCCTCTAATCCGCTAACCTTCAAACCACCTCTATACCTCGTTCCAAAGTCCAGAAATACCCTCTGTTCTCCTCAACTCACTGAAATATCTCCTGTCACTGCTGATATTACCCTTACCTGAAAGTCATACCAGAAAAGTCATGTCAGTCAATCATGTTTGTGTGTCTCTATCCACACATGTCCACCCACACGCATATTTTCATTTTAAGCGTCAAAACCTTCTGGAGAATATCAAACAATGGAGAGAACTTCGTAAAATATCATCCAAAAGGGTTTGTGCTCGGCTAAAATAAATGTGATGAACGATTATTGAAAGAAACTTTCTTCTTCTACTTCAGATAAATTATTCATGTCCAGCTGCCCCTGACAATTACTTTCCTCCTCACAACCTGGAAACCAACAAGTAAATAAAGCATGTAGTGTGTATTTCATAGTATACATTCGAAGTAGAGATACAACAGTTACTGGTGCTCGATTACTTAACATTGTAATCCTTTGAGAATGAATGAAGTCAGTTGATAGAAATATACACAGAATACAAAGTGAATTAACTTAAAAAATATAATAATAGATTAAATAGATTAAAAAACATTTTGTTAATTATACCTTTAATACATTAAACAAAAACATGCCCCTTACACATTTATCTAAAATTAAACTTCAGTACATGAATTTTTCTATATAGAGTGTTTAACATTAAACAGAACACTAAAGCAGACAATAATACATTTTAAACTTGAATGGCACTGCAGTAGAGCACATACATCCGCTAAGGCACAAAAGTCTCCTTATGAAAACACATTAAAATTCACTAGATCCAGATTTTTATCACTTCCCTAAACATTTTCATCAAGATCCTTTAATGATTCTCTTGGAAATCTGTAACAATGTCCAAAAAAACAACACAATCCCATCAATTCACCAGTCCATGCCAACATTAATTGGGTCCCATGTTCCATCTGTCCACCATGTTTTGTCGAAATTAGTTTTGTAGTTTTTGCGTAATCCTGCTACAAACCAAGAAACAAACCAACTAGAGGGGGCAAAAACATTGACTTCTTGGTGGAGGTAAATAAAGAAATGGTCAGATTGAAATCAAAACACATCTACCCATTGATCTCGGTTGTCAATTCAGCAAGTGGTTTGTGGCTTGCTCCACATTTCAGAACAATGGTTTGGAAAGCTTCAGGCTTTGATGGTGGCTTCCATTGAAAAGCACAGCAGGCAGCAGTTTACTGATAAGCTGATCTCTCACTGAAAACAATTAATGTTTCTATGTGTATGATGATTCATGGCAATAGCCTGATACCTTCAGACGTGTTTATTGGCCTTCTTGTTTCAAGTCTGCTTCAGGTCAACTTTGGTATTGCTGACCACACAGTAAGCCCAGTCGGCCGTCCACCACATCCCAGCACATTGGGACTGTAGCTTGAGACTGATCATTTCATTTCTTTTTAGTCCCCTCTGGCTTTTGCCTGTAATGGAATCCTTTTGAGGAGCACTTCAGAAATAATTACCCTTCTGATAGGAGAACTTTGGAGAGGATAAATGGAGCCCTCCACACCACTGAACGCCCAACAGGCTATAAACATGTCCATCCACATATATGGCTCTCCCTTAGTTTCTTTGAGATGAAAAGATATCATATATACAAGATGGAGTAGAATATAGTCCAATTCATGAAATATCCTTGCAATAAATCCTGTCTTTTTGAAGCTTTTAAATATTCCTATAGGTGACATGTTGCGATTTAAGTTATTAAGTCCAAAGTCAACAATGACTTACTAAAGCTTCAAAGATTCCTATTTTGTTGTGTCACACCCCTAGTTTCAGTGTGGGTGAAAAGTAGCCACAAAGTTTGATGGATGGTGAAGATCTCAAACTTCACATAAAAGCAAATGACAACAAATCATCATATTCAGTGAAAAAAGTCCATTTACAAAACATAAACTGTAAGATGGACAATGCATCTCGTAGTCCTCCCATTGTGCTAAAATGAAACTAAAATATCCTGGATACGACTCTCACCATCTTGCACTTTTAATGTCATTTAGAGCCAGAGTCAGGAGTGTAGTCGCGGTATTGAGACTTAACTGTTGCAAGGATTCAACCAGTTTTGAGTTTCACCCCATTATTCTTTCATTATACTTGATCCACCGGTCAAGTATCATATACAGACTATGATTCATATACAGACTATGATTCAAAAACAAAAATTGAAGCACTGCAAGTTCTACGGAGAAAGAGGCACAATTTAATTTGACCCTCCCTTTAATTGTTGTTTTACCCGTAAAGAACCTTGTTTTTGCCAAGCTATACATTTTAATTACTAATTAACTCAGTAGAATCAGTGATCGGTGACCAGACGAATGATGATGAAGCTTTTCTCATCAATCAACTTGACATGAAAGGCAAAGGTATGGATCTGGGTTTAAGAAAATCCATCCATCCTCCTATCATTCCATCATCTATCTGCCGGGCCTTCCATCATCTTTCCATCTGTCTTACAGCGTGATCATTTTGTAAATTATGTTCAAATCTAGAGTAAGTAGACGATAAAGCTTATTTGCATTGAGGCGTGGATACCATGTGATTGACAGCTAGCCCCCTTTCAGTGTCCTCGAGTTCTTAGTTCTTCAAAACGGCCGTTAAAAAAAAACCAGTAGGAGAAAGCATTGTGGGTTGAGACTTGAGTAGAACTTGTGTCTAAAATTAAAACCAAAAATTTAACAACTATTTTAAGAGAAAGACATTGATCTAGGCAAACACCAAGATATCTATAGTGGTTAAAGACCTCTTTCACAGAGTTGTAAGAATTACCACATTGTCTTTATGTGATGGGGCAGTGTTTAACTACTGAGGCGCAGCACTCTTCTGATTAACTGATAATTACTTGTTAATTAAAACAAATTGGCTAATTAACTAGAGTTGTAGTCGACTGTGTATACAGTCTCAAAAGTACAATAAAAGTCATCATGAGAGAACACAGCAATTATCTGCACCTTCATGCAGCGGGGCCGCGTTGGTAAGAAAAGACCTGTATCCAGCTTGAGGCCTCCTGGGCAGACGATATTTACTGTTTCTGGCCCCCAAATGAGCTGTTTCTAGAGGAGCCGAGGTTCTAACAATGCCCCTGTCTCTAAATATTGGTCTATGACTGTGTTGGGATTGAAATAGATTATTGCCAGTGAATAATATTAGAGGTTTGTAGGGCGGGAAAGTTTAATAAATCTATTTCTCCAGAGGAGAGAGATAACGACCTCTTAAAAATGACTAAAGTTGTCCCTTCTATCATGGTGCTAAAGTACTGATGCAATAATTTTCAATAAGAGTGAAAGAGATATATACTTAAAATAAGAGCCAATGTGTGAGGAAAAAGAAACTTACATTGGAGAAATTGTCTTCACTGCAATGACGAGGATTTATTTATGTTTAGTGAAGATCACATATGTGGCGCCTCCTGGGGTAAAATGTGTGTTAAATGTTGGCTCTGATATGTGTGTGTGATTGGATCTCTGTGTGTGCGTGTGTTTCTTTCTTCCTTTAAAGGGACTCTTACCTTTGTTGCATTTTTACACTTTTTGTGGATAAGGTTAAATTGGTATTAATAAGGTAATGACACTCTAAAATGCAAGACAGACCCACCAGGAGTTAAAACAAACAATTATTTCACTCTCGTAATATTTAGTGAAAACTTCAACCAATAAAATTCTTCGGACCGAAGGACCTTATTGGCCGACAGACCTGTCTGTTTGCTGCATGGACATGCAGGTTTTTTTCGTCTGCTTCTTGTGGCGCATTCGGGCCCGCGTCATCAAGGCGGTGACGGTACCGGTGCTTCTGAATCCGAATCCATTGCTTTGGTAAACAAAAACTCACGTGCGTGCGCGGAGGCAGTAGGTTGTAAATCTGCTTGTAAATAAAGTTTCTTCAAAAAAACACCGCGGATGGGAACGAGGGGGTGGGGCATTGGAGGAAGGCGGGATGATTCGAATGTGCTGTAATTCTCAAATGCAACAAAGGTAAGAGTCCCTTTAAAGCAGGGGTATTCAACTAAAATTTAACGAGGTCCAGTTTGAGAAAAATTCTTGAAGCAAAGGTCCGGAAGATCATAATTTCTAACTATTTAGTGTGATATATATATTTAAGTATCAGGAACTGCATGTAATCAATACCTTACTGTCAAATAAAATGAATTCAGTACGATTCAAAAACTTTTTGACAATACACAGGTTTAGTGCTCCCAGTGGGAAGTATGAACAGAAATGAGTCTGTCCATTCTGGATTAAATTAAATACTTATCGATGTCAGTGTCAGAAAGTTTCACTTCCTCCTCACATCGCTTGATGCCGTGCCTCCGTCTGAGGCACCCCCCGAAATGAACGGATGACTCGAAAAAAGATTCAAAGAACCGAGACGGTAAAAAGATCCGAACTTCCCATCACTAATACAGAGAGTATTTCAGCTGACAGTGGGTTAAATCACACCCACTTCCGGGTTAGGCCCCGCCCACTCCGAGTACGGATACAGATAATTCATATGGTTAACAGATACAGATAATGCTGTACTCGCTCATCCCTACTGAGTTAGTATCACGTGGGATGGCTTAACTCGCATGCAATTGGTCAAGATCATGTCAATTCTAAAAAATTTCCATTGACTGAAATGTTGCTTTTCGCCTAGTGTACAGGCAGGTCACATTTCAGTGGAAAAAGAATTGTCGATAAGGAACAGATCGAATGAAGAGCAGAACAGACTTCTAATCAATACTTGCATTGATAAAATGGCAGAACTCGAAGCAGGCATTAAGATCCTACAGGCATTTCGAGTTTCCCTTATACCCAAGACACCGGAAATAGTAATTCCTCCACGTTGCAATCCAGGCTGGCAGCAGCATGCCTCACGCTGCTTTTCTTTAACCAACAGCATAAGTAAATGGAAAGAGGCTCGTGAAGATTGCCAAAGGCAGGGGGGTGACCTTGCAGTTGTTCAGGATATGGAGGACCAGAAATTATTGACCAACCTGTCTTATCAATATAAACAGAATCTTTCTTCCGGCGAGGTTTTCCATGCAGCCTGGATCGGGTTGACAGATGAGAAAACTGAGAACAGTTTTGTGTGGGTCAAAAACAAAACACTCCAATTAGATGTCACCTTCTGGTCAGAAAAGGAGCCAATCAACTTTATTGCCGTTTGGGACGAATAAAAAAAATGGACAAGACTGTGTTAGCATTGTACCAGCCAATGACATTGGAGCAGAAGACTGGTTATTCAACTGGGATGACGTTACTTGTGTTGGCGGCCGGCACTATTAGTAGGGTCAGGAACCTCAATTCCGTGACCATTCTCTGGCAAATATGTTTTGACGACTGATTAGACATCATCTTGACCCCGAAATCCAAGATTGCCACCATCTGGTAGAGCGACAACGAAATTTTTGATACACGAAATTAACTTTTTAACCAGAGCACCTAGAATAATGTATGAGGACACTTTTTGTGGTACAAATCATCATCAAATGTGGTACAGCTAATCTTTGTTTTTCTTAAGCATGTGAATTATCTTTACAATTTAATTGATTACTTATTCCCTTATTGTCTTTACAGGGACATAAATGACCAAGACAGCTGAGCTGCTTCCATAAAGTGATTACACAGATTGTCCATCTCAGAATATTAAACCATATTCATTTCAAATAATGTAGATAACAGTTTGTATTAAAACCATTACACAAACAGATATTTATCTGAACATGAAATATTCACAAAATTGTTGAATTTATTTTAACGTGCAGGCCAATTGGTTCTTCCATCTTCTCTCCATTTTCTTTCGTTCTATATCAGTCCAAGACAAGTGATTGTGTTCCATGAAATATGAAGTGTTTGAATAGAGGAGTATTTGTGATTTGTTGTGTATTAATTTCTACCTTTGTTGTAGCATTCTTGTGGCAATGGCATTTTTGTTTCTCCTACAAACTGTTTTCCACATTGGTGTGTGTGTGTGTCTCTTACGAATTTAAGTTTACAAAACACTTGTAATAACATATTGTTTTTCTTGTGATGCATTAGAAATTACTTGGAATCCTTGATCTTGTATCATTGTTTGAAAATTGTTCTACTGTTTGTTGTTAATTACTCCACTCATAGTAGAGAATGTTGTAATAAGAGGAATAATTTCTCTATCTATTGTGTTTTTTGTTCTTTATAGTTTTTTAAACAGTGTCTTAAAAATGATCTTGAATATCCTATTTCGTAGAGAATTAAACTGTATTTTGCGATTGTGTGAATATCGGTCCCTTGAATACCGTGGTGTCCAGAGAGTCCACAGACTGGTCATTTGAAGTGTACTTCAGAGTGATGGAAGCATCGTGTGTGTTCAATATATTAACAAATTCATCAAACTCCTCCTTGGAGTGGGTCCAAATCCTCCCTCCCCATGTCATCTAAATATATATAATAATGAAGTGGCCTTTTCGGGCTTTTTCTTTCCAATCTGCCATGAAAATTCGTACAAGCGAGTACGAATTTCTTGCCCATCGCCGTCCGTTTGTCAGGGGTATTCAACTAAAATTTAACAAGGTCCAGTTTGAGAAAAATTCTTGAAGCAAAGGTCCGGAAGATCATAATTTCTAACTATTTAGTGTGATATATATATTTAAGTATCAGGAACTGCATGTAATCAATACCTTACTGTCAAATAAAATGAATTCAGTACGATTCAAAAACTTTTTGACAATACACAGGTTTAGTGCTCCCAGTGGGAAGTATGAACAGAAATGAGTCTGTCCATTCTGGATTAAATGAAATATTTTCGCTGTCCACTTTTCTTTTTTCGGAGAGCGCCACTGTTCCTTACGTATCTCTCCTTTCCTCCGTCTCACTCCTGTTTCTCTCCCTTTCTCCGTCTCACTCCTCTTTCTCTCCTCTTCTCCGGCTCACTCCTCTGTATCTCTCCCCGTGTTTTCTCTAACTGTATCGCTATCTTTGTTTTTCTTTCTGCCGTCTTTTCGTCTCTAACTCGCCTCTTATCTGTCTGCGCTGTAGAGTCGCAATATTTACCGCTTTGAATGCACAGACTTGATTTGCTGAGTAGTATCACGTGGGATGGCTTAACTCGCATGCAATTGGTCAATGCGTTTCCTCATCCACTAAACCACTACCGTAATGACTACAAAAGATGCGCCGGTAGAAGCGCCACGTCAGGTTTTAAATCATAAGCTTCTGTTTTGGCTGTAGGTCCGGGTCCGTATGGGACGGCAACTGGGTCCGGACCCGGACCGCGGTCCGCCAGTTAGTGACCCCTGCTTTAAAGGATAGTGTAGTATTCTTTTATGCAAATGTACTCATTGAATCAGGCGAGCAGAGGACACTCTTCCTTTCACTTTGCTGTTCTTTTATTTTGAACGGAAGCAAAGCGTTGTGACAAATGAGTAGTGGGTCTATTTGTTTGTCTTTTCTTTTGGTTTATATAAAACCATACTAGAGGCAGAAAATTGAGACTCACAACGAAATGAACCAGCAGTTAGCAGTTGTTGAGAGCAGAGTTGCTGATAATCACAATTAACTCCTGTTTGTTCGTGAATGCCTTTATTTTGGAGTTAATATCTGAGCTCTTCATTTTCCTGTTCAGTGCACCTCCTTGGAGCGTCAGCTACTGGAAGAAGTGGCAAGAAGATTTATTCATGTTACCCAGAGGAGGAATCCTTTTGACACTTGTCATCGTTAGGTTTTGAGCAAAACATTCGAACCGAGTTTGGTGAATTGTTTTTGGCACTGCCGTTCATTTGAGATTTAATTTAGCGCCAACTTTGGTTTATTACCATTAACCCACAAAACTAACGACGTTCCCATGTGCCCCACTACGCTTTTGTTTAGTGTTAACCATAGTCTGTATATAAAGATGGACGACGCGTACCCACTATCCAGAAATTTTGCCAAAACATTAGATAATTATTACCGTCAATAATTATGTTTCTCTCTGCCGTAGCACGTGTGAGATTCTGGAAGAAACCTGTGATGTCACCAAATCCCGCCACTAGCTGCCACCTCAGACCAACATGCTCAAATTCAGACAGATGTTAAACGCCACTGTTCCAGTTATTTTAATTTGTTTATATTTTAACTTTCCACAGCTGTTATCTGTCAAACCCTTTTGTTATTCAGTTGTCCATATCTTTTTCCAACAACGTGGTGCGTTTCAGTAAAACCTTGGTTTTACTATTTTGATACTGTTTGGTCCTTACCTTAAGACATTTTTTATTTTATACGACAAAAGGAGTAAAACACATGCTCGACCAATGGCAGACAACATCCTACTTAACAAACAATGTGGCCATACTGCCCTCTCGCGTGTTCAACAGCTAGACGGACAGAAAGCAGAGAGGAGAGGTTAGCGAGACGACCTCACCAGATGATATTATTATTGTTATTAAATTATTTTTGTCCGAATGGCCATTTTTGTAACAATGGAAAATGTTAAAAACTGCTCGACTGAACTGGCAGTAGTGTGACTGCAAAGCTAATGGCTTCTGCTAGTCAACGTTATCTTATGAAACGGTTTGTAAGATATTGTACTAAAAGCAATGTCCACATTTTCGTAAAAAATGGTACAACAATTTTCGTAGAGAATCTTACGATTCTCCAAACGACAAGTGCGCCTGCGCAGACCTCCGCAGCGCTCTGATAAAGCAAGATGGCGAAGATTGCTGTATTCTTGGTTGAAAATGCTATATTTTAGCAATGTTTCTGAATAAAAATGGGTTTTGATGATATTTATATAGAGATATGTGTGTTTCAGTTTCAATTTTTTCATTCATGGTTAAAAAAAACAACCACTAATACCTTTTCTAAACCCTATTTTCACAACCCTAATCTCAACACGGAAGAACCATACAGAGAACTACAAATTTCAGGGCGTCCCGTACGTGTGTGTGTTGTTCCCATCTTTTGTAGTTCTAATGTGTTTTCACTATTATGTGAGACAGTGTTAATTTCGTTGACGAAAACTATAACGAAAAATATTCGTTAAAGACCCTTTTCCCATGACTAAGACGAGACGAAGACGTAACGAAAACGGATCTTTGAAAATAAAAACTATGACTAAATCTATTTTAAATTTCGTTGACGAGACGAGACGAAAATGTTTGTGGTTGACTAAGTCACAATAATCTTTCAAACATCATCGTATCAGGCCGTCATGAAGTATCAGGAGTGGGCGAGTGAGTCTGTGTGTGTGTTTGTGTGTGTCCTCCCAGATAGCGCACCGTAGCCCCGCCCCCTGCCCCCCACGCACTCGCTCAGAGAGACACAGTGAGATCAGAGCTTGTTCATGTGGAGCTGCCGCTCAGTGACTGACTGCTTCTTAACTATGGAAACAGTGAAAACACAGAGTTTGTCTGGTCTCAGCTGATCAGAGATCAGCGCCTCAGCTTCTTGATCAGAGCAGAAGCTGCAGTTGGTTTCTACCGAGCTTCAGTTTCTGTGCTCGCCTCCAGTCTGACCTGCTCTCCCTTTTTGTTTTCACATTTAAAACTAAATATATATTTTTAAGCTATTAGGCTGCAGCTATGTGATTTTATAGCGAAGGAGTTTAATGTGGCTATTAAATGTGACTAAAACTAGACTAAAATGGAATTAGTTTTCGTAGACTAAAACTAAGAAGGATAAAAATGACTAAATGTGACTAAAACTAATTTGCATTTTCGTCAAAAGACTAAGACTAAGACTAAATCAAAAATAGCAGCCAAAATTAACACTGATGTGAGATTGCGACCAGGAACCTTGCATGCTTCTTTCTGTTTTTTTGGGTGAGAAAAACACCTGTTTAGTCAGATTTAGTTTTTCTTACTAATAAAACTGTAAGGTTTTGGCCCTACACAGTGGTGCCCCCCATAGTTTTGCATTGGGCTATGGTGGTGGAGTTCAAGACCTTTCCAAAACAGTACATACCATGTCTGTTGCATATTTAGTTCCCATCCTGTAAGATGTTATTAGGATACCAAACTTTAGTAACTTCAGCTATAGCATTAGTTTATTTAAGATCTCAACCATGTTATTATAATGACTTCCCTGGCATAACTTTTTGTCGCGTCTATTTACAATGACGATTAATGATGACGTACCGGGTTCTTGCGACGGCTGCTGATGATGGTGAAGTTTCTCCCGACGGCTCTTTGAAGTGCTGCCCCACAAGTCGTTGGAGATTTCGACCACTAACCATTGTAACTCCGTTTGAAGGGGCACTGGTTTCAGCCAAATCCAATACAATTGAAGTAACTGGCCATTAAACACATAATTTATGTCATGTTTTAATCCTAAATGTCCACTACCGGAGGGAGCGATGCTAGCAGAATTAGCAATGCCAATGTTGTCGTGTTAGACTTAAAACGACAACATGGTGTAAATGACGCAGTTTCGAGTTTGATTGTCAAGGCTCGACACTTGGATGACACCACAGGAGCAGGATGGAGGCTTGTTATGTCAAAGTGATTGATCCTGTTAATTACGGTCCTGTGAGGGGCCACAGACACCACCTTTTTTATTTTTCAGACAACTATACTTATTGATATCGGGACATGAAAAGGATTTCAGAAAGTGACATAAAACGTGCTTACGAAGCAAATTGCTAACTTTATTTTCAACAGGGAGGAGACCTTTAACAGAACTAGATTCAGTATAGGATACCATCTGCCTTGACCAAGTGAGAGGAGAAAACTGACGTGCAAGAGTTAGACAGAAAATGTGAATGGAAAGAAGGGAGTGAGAGAGCAGGAACAGTCAAGTAAGTCATTAGATAGTATAAACCTGGCATAGGCTGGAGTTTTCAACTTTGATTTTCAAGCATGACTCTGTCATTTCGATGTAGACACTGTGGTATCACCAGAGGTTTAACCCCCAAGCAGGGTGTAGTTCAGTGCGTCACAGAAGTAAAGAGTAGTCAAAAGGGTTTTCAAACAAAATGTCCCGTTTATTTAGTTAATGAAAGTCTCTCCGGAAGCAAAACATAAAAGTTCATCAAATGTCAAAAATATCCTCCATAAAGCTCCTCACGTGCATGGTTTGGATATGGTGAGATTGGGGATGGAGGAGTTGGGGATGGGGGAGCTGGGGATGAATGGTTTGGATATGGTGAGGTTGGCGATGGGGGAATTGGGGATGTATGGTTTGTATATGGTGAAATTGGGGATGGGGGAGTGGGGATAGATGGTTTGGATATGGTGAAGTTGGCGATGGGGGAGTTTGGGATGGATGGTTTGGATATGGTTAAATTGGGGATGGAGGTGTTGGGGATGGAGGAGTTGGGGCTTGGGTGGTTGGGGATGCGGTGGTATAGGGCTATTCAACCAGCGGTGGCGCTTCATTTCCTCCAAAGTGGCACGCTTCTTAGGGTCTAAATCCAAACACATCTCTAAGAAGTCTTTGCAGTCTATGAGGAGAAAGGACAAACGATAAGGAAACGACATTCAATCACGACAGCATCCACCAGTGATTGAATGTAACATGGAAGGAACATAATAAATGTGTTGCGTTGTCTCACCTTTGGATCCAAACCAGATTTTAAAATCAGTCCCGATAAAGTTATTGGTGTGGAACCGAGCGGATCCAGTCAGCATTTCAAATAAAATTGCTGCTAACTGCCATACTGTGGTTGGGCCAGCCATGTATCTGCCTTTCATTGTGAACTCTGGAGGAGCGTATGCTAAGGTTCCTACAATATTTGAGATAAAAAGAGACAGAAAAAAGCAAACGTGAGGAACAGGCAGAGATTTTACAGTCAGATGAATGAAGAGCTGGATAACAAGACAGGTTGGCTGTACCAGTGAATTTGCTGTAAACGCAGTTTTTCCTTCTAATGCAGCCACATCCAAAATCTATGATGCGCAATCGCGGGCCATCGGTGCTGGGCTGAATGAGGATGTTCGCTAATTTTAAATCTCTGTGGAAAATGCCCTTTGCTTGTAAATCCACGGCAGCATCCACCAGCTGAAGCATGATGATCTGAGAAAGAGATAGAGTCACAAATAAGTTAGAGAGATGAAGAAGGGACTCTGGGTGGGACTGAAAAACACAGTCTATGTTGGAGCTGCTCTGGATCTTTCAACAGAGCAAACTTCACATGAACTTGTAGGGGTTCAAATATCCATCTACTCCTGAGCACTTTGAGGACTAAGCTGAGGCCAAAAGGCCTTTCTTATTTTCTGGGACCAGCATTTGTAAAAACGACCTGACACAAGGTATATTTAATGGCTGTTGTGTAGCTATAGTTTTCTCAACTTTTCAGGCACCAACTTGAAATAAGGGTGTGATAGCAGCCAAACACTCTCCCCTGAAAATGATGATATACAAAATGAGGACCTTTTCAGTTGTAGTCTGGGAATACAGTAAAAATTCAGTACCTGTGCATGGTTCTCGGCAACGGACCACAGTTATTAATCAGGAGGTGCAGCAGATCAGTAGAGGCGACTGGCCTCTCCATGACCAGAAGAACCTCTTGTTTCAGCTCGTACCAGTCCAGTAAGGTAACGGCTGCAGAGCTTCCAACAGTCACTGGTTCTCCTGCGGCTTTGTGCATGAGCAGCACCTCCTTGGGAATTATGCATGACCTCCCATTTATCATCTAAAGGAAAAATATGTTTGTGTATATTTTCAACAACAAAGAAACAACAAAAGCATAAAAGTCACAGAATGATTTCAACAGTTGGTGCTGAGACAACAGATCACTCACCACTCTTTGTTAGGGAACAGCACATTTGACGATGTGTTTTATCGCCACCTACAGGACAGATCACAAACACTTTGGTTAGTCCAAGGGATGAAGTCAGAGTATGTATGTGAGAATATTATATTAAATTATTTTATCACATCATATTATGTACTTACTGGTAAACCATCAGACCTTTGGCTGCCAGCATAAACTGTGCCAAAGCCTCCTTGACCAAGTTGTTCAAGCTCCACATACTTGGCCTCGTAGTCAGCTGCACCAATGAACACAGACACAGACACATGGATTAATATAATTTTGAAAAAAAGAAGCGTCACTACCTCTAACTTAATGTAAACATTTTTTTCCAGGACTGACATTTTGATATAGTAACCCATCATCCACTTATTCATATTTCTAAGGCTTTTAACCATTACATTTCAACATATGGAGTCTTTTCAGATGTTGTGGAAATAGCTCAGTGGAGAGAAATCATCAGATAGCTTCATGACAACTAAGTAAAATCCATCTGCCTGAAAGGCGGCTGAAAGATAAGTATTTGCTTTAATCATTTAATTTACATCTCATATCTAATTTGTTTAATCTGTGTAATCAATATTTACGTCTAATCCTCAGGAAGAAGGTCAATAATTATATTCCTCAAAATGTAGAATTATTCATTTAAGTTTGACAAGAATGTTTTTTAAACAACCTGAACAACATCACAAAAAGAAAACTGAAATACCTCCGAACCGGAGTCAACACCAATCCCTATTTTAACATGATCATATTGATTCCATGCAAACATCAGCACATTTTCCTAAAAAAGTAGTCACCTCTGCTGGTATGGCCTGACAACTCTGTGCTCTCGTCAGTGGAGCTGTTGACCTTGGGCCCTGACTCCAGGGTTGCTTGACCAGAGGTGTTGCTGGCATCAGGGCCCTCTCCAACCCTCTGCCTCTGCAGTGGGGGTTCATCTGCAGTTGTGGCCTTCCGCTTGGAGGCCTTCCTCCTCTTGGCCTTAGTCACAGGCCGATTACTCGCCAAGATGGGGCTGGATGATTTCGGGAGGCTAAACCTCTCTACGAAAAGAGGAGAGAAAACAGTGAGCATCAACCTGTTGACTGCATGTAGTGAGGTTTGAATCCTATGACCACATAAGGCTGATAATTGGATGACTAAAAAATTCTGTATCACAATCAACATTGTTTTGTAATTTTAAACAACATAATTTTAAACCAAGCTCTTACATTATATGTACATGGCAACTACTGTTTGGTTAAGGTTAGTGAAAGTACTGTTTACTATTCACAATGACTCTGGCTATTATCCTGCACAGTGAACGAGTAAAGACATATTATCAAGAGCCTGCAAACGACATCCAGGAGATCAAGTCTGTCGATCATTTAAAATCTTGAAATCATGTTTTATTAATGCAAGTGAAAATAAACTGACAGGGAAGCACGAATGATATCCACTTTTTCCTATAAAAGTGACTGTGTAGCAAGTTTGTCCTGAAACAGGTATCTGTATCACGGCACAAGAATGAATGAGGCACGTTACTGCACTAAAATAATCCTAATTTTAAAGAAATACTTGAAATAAAATGATTTGAGCTGGAAGTAGGTTGAAAGGCCTAAAACTTCTTGACAGAAAAATAGTCAAGAATTAGTTTGATTACGCAAGCGCCAATAAAACCAAACATCATGTTGTATTCACACTTAAAGTTTAGTGGTTGGTGTCAGCATTTGTATCTAATCCTCAGGAGGAGAGTAAATAATTATGTCTCTCAAATGTAGAATTACTCCTTTAAGCCGGACAAGCTAGTTTAAAAAAAAACCTGAACAACAGCACGAAAAGAAAACAGAAATACCTCTGAGCTGGAGAAAACACAAATCTCCATTTTAACATGATTATATTGCTTCCATGCAAACAGCAGCACATTTTCTTTAAAAGTAAGTCACCTCTGCTGGTGTGGCCTGAGCCGTTGCTGGCATCAGGGACCTATTAAAGAGCCATTTTGCACCCTCATCCGCCAAATATAATTCGTCTGGAGCCGCAAAACATATTTGATAGTACAGCCTATAAAGTTTGATATGTAGTTAAACTCAGTGTTGTGCCAATTCACACTTAAAAACGCACTAGTTCAAAGTGCAGGGGTCGGATTTATATAAGAGTGCGTAGGATTCTTACTAAAAGTGTGCGTACGCACAACTTAACGCAATGTTCACAGTGGATCTGCCTCCAAATCCGCCCTCCACATGCCCACTTTCAACCATGAATGGTCCATGCAGAGCACGGCACGAATATTAAATGCTGCTGACCAATGGGTTTCCACCGTGAGTCCTGACGGAGGCACGGCATCAAGCGATGTGAAGAGGAAGTGAAACTTTCTGACACTGACATCGAGGATCTGTTAGTGAGGTGAAGAGCGACTTTATGGGACAGCAGTGATGTCACTAATAAAGAAAATACACTGACACTCTTCTGCTGTGGATAACACAATGTGTGAGATCAGAAATCGCTGAACCCTCGCTTCCTCCTCATCCTTCCATTTGCATGCACACATTGCACAGAACCCTGCACCACTGTCACAGCAGTATTTATTTATTTGGAGCATCGTACCGATTCCCTCACATCTATGGATCCTCACCTCCACTGGGATATTATTTGGAAATTGTCCTCTTTTCTTGTCAGCCATCAAAACTGACTCAGGTGCAAGGTTCAAAGGTCATCCCTGAGGAGCAGGAGCCATCCACATTTTCCCACTGACATAATGTTACTCCTGAGGTCAAGACCTTTACGATGATGTTTTTGCTTTTGTTCTACCACAAAGTTTACATTTCATCTTGCATTTTGGACCAAGCTAGAGACATCTTTGTTCATTAACAACCCAATTTCTCACACCCCAGTCTCAGACTGTTTGCCCTCCTCCCCTCTGGGAGGTGCTAAAGGGTCCTCCGTTCCCGGACCAGCAGCTTCAGGAACAGCTTATTCCTGCGGCTGTCACTCTGCTGAATCACCTTGGTGCAGAGTTCGTTTGTATTTTTTGTATTAGGGTTACGGGTAGATGAATGTCCGCCATGTTTTATAGATCTGTGCTTTTCCAAATATTTATTAGAAAGTTCCTGGACAGAACCAAGTAAGTTGGTACTGGGGTCAATGGGAATTATCCATAAATATCTGTATGAATCTTTAACACCCCCAAAAATCTGAATGTTAAACATGATTATCATATCAATATCAGCAAAACCTCTTAATTATTTATTAAGAAGGGATAAGTGAACAGTGCCATTCAGGGTCCTCTCAAACATATGACTGACTTTCCAGTTTCACAGCTACACTAACTTGCAATTCGCCCTCTTCAGGTTTGTTTGTTACCGCTTCAAATGGTTGGATGGAGATGTGAATACAAAGCAAACAGATCACTGATGATTACAACTTTTAATTCTGTGGTTTGACAGTTAATCCAGGCAGTGTGTTTTAAGCTGGTGAGTGGGCAGGCAGGTTAGTTCTTCGGCAGCAAGCAGACAGGATTTGAAGTGGACAAGTACAAATTAACATACAGGCAACAGGCAACAAGTAAGATCAAAGATCTCGTTTTGGATCAAAACGGCCAAACGGTTTTCTAACTCAAGCACGCTGGTCAAGAGAAGATTGTGACCCTCAGCTCTGTATCCAACTAGGGAATCACAATAAGTTTGTACACCGCAAATGATCAAGAGTAAGGACAAGTTGGTCAAAAAAGCCCTGGATCGCCCCTTCACTCAGGGAGAGTACAACGTTATGCTCATTGCCATGAGGAAACTCTCATTACATGATAAACCGAGCGCTGCAAGAAGTCACGGAAATGCCGACATAGCGGAAAGGAAGTTCCTTGTTGGTGGTGCTTCTTCTGCAGCGTCTGGGAGATCTGCTGGAACCCAAGGGAGAAAGCAGGTCAAGAACGGCAAAGGGCCTGATGAGAAGAAAGCTTATGGAGAGGTTACTCAGCCTGCTCACCCTTTTGAAGAGCTCAAGAGGATCTGCCCTATAGAAGGCTGGAGAAATGATGCCAAATGCCCTTCTTTGCCACCACTGTTAAGGGTTGCTTCGTCAGGGTAGCTCCTGAAGCCAGCATCAGTGACCCACCTAACTGTGTTGCAGAAATTGTGTCTGTGATGGAGACGAAGAATGACCACCAGTATGGATCAAAACGGCCAAACCTGGTTTTCAAACTCAGGCACGCTGGTCAACAGAAGATTGTGACTCTCAGCTCTATATCCAACGAGGGAATCACAATAAGTGAGTTCAAGCAGTGGAAACTGTTGATGATGGCGCCTGGGATGAAAGTTTGTACACCGCAAATGATCAAGAGTAAGGAGAAGTTGGTCAAAAAAAACCTGGATCGCCCCTTCACTCAGGGAGAGTACAACGTTATGCTCGTTGCCATGAGGAAACTCTCATTACACGATAAACCGAGCACTGCAAGAAGTCACGGAAATGCCGACATTGCGGAGAGGAAGTTCCTTGTTGGTGGTGCTGCTTCTTCAGCGTCGGAGAGATCTGCTGGCACCAAATGGAAAAGGCAGTACGAGCAGAAAACACAGGAAAAGATCGCAAGTAGGAAGTGCATCAAAGAAGCCTTGGATAACGCCTTCACTCAGGATGAGTTCGACTTTTTTGTCGACCAGAGGAAGAAATGATTCTGAGCGGCACCTTGACCAACTGAGGACAACAGAGCGCGGCCTGGAGATCACATTCCTTCCCATTGTCAAGTCCAGGAGACCTCCCGTCCCTCTAGCACCATTTGACTATTACCACAATATGGACCCTTTCACCCGGAGAAGGACTCGGCCCATCATGATCACAAGTCTTGTAAAGGAGTCCGTCCGTAAAGCTGTTTACTCTGAGCTGGACTTGAGGTACGGCTCTGGGTTCCAACCAGAGTCCGCCAGCCCGTATGAGGACTGCGCCCCACCATCCTGCCCCCACCTCCCAAAAACAAATCCCTCATGCCCGACAGATCATATAATGTGAATTTAACTATATCAAAATATATGTTAGAGTATTGGTTTTGTTTATTAATATGTTTGAATGTCACTTGATTTACACTTGAAATAAATGATGTTAGTTAACATATCGTTGTTATTCATTCTGGGTGAATCCTGCTGGTGATGGTTCACTCTGACAACGGAAAGTTTCCAAAAAGTTATTACTGGTCCTAAAAATCCAGTACCAGACGGACTGAACTTCGTATGAAGAGAAAAGTTACCTTAGTTTATTCAACGCTCAAGAGTCTTTATTGTCATGTATAGTAAAACATACAAATACAAATAAATAAAATACCAATAAAGATCAATTTATTAATATCGATTTAAAATATGATTTATACCTCTGTCCTACAAGCTCAACGTGTGGACAGTGTTGGCTTTACTTCACATCAACAAATCTGTAGAACACATCAGATAATTTAACTGTTGCGTTCTGCATCATTTCCCCTGTAAGTCACCAAAAGCAGCGCGTAATTTGGCACACTTTTGCGCTCTTTATACGTCGCCTACTAATTACGCATCATCAAGGGCGCACAAGGACCTAGATCGTTTTCAGGGACAAACTGCAAAAAAACACGTCCACCCCCACTCATTGTTTTCTTCATCCACATCTGTTCCGTAAAGTTGCTGCTGCTGTGCGTAAAGCTGCGTTTCCAGTAAACAGGCGAGCTCTCACTTTGATGGCACAGTTTAATCGACTTTCTGGACTGTAAAACTCCCCTTTTCAAAATCTCAGTGTGGTCATTTCTTGATGCGTTTGCAGAAGAGGACCCACGTCATTTTGTGAGACAACTCCCCCTGTTTTCTTCCTCCCCTGCCCCTGGCTGGAGCTCAATTTGTTCAAAAAGTATATTTTCAAACCCCAGAACTTCATCACACATTCATAGAAAGATACATTAACTTCTCTTTACGCTTTACTTCCATCTGCACCTTGGAGAATTGGCTAAATGTGTAATTCTAAAGTGAAATGTTTGGATCGAACTCATGTAATTTAATTTAATTAGTGTCTTACACGAGAATAACGGTGACAGAAATTCCTCACACAAAGTTATATATCTCAGATTTAAAGTGACAAATGAAGTGGGTTGGTTGGTTGGTTGGTTTAAGTGAGGAAAACCAAACCAAGAATACGTCCACAATGAGAGTAATTATGGTTTTTCTTGTACATACTTTTATTTTCTTCTTCTATTTGCATCCTCTCAAACTCTAAATCGAGATTTTAAAGGTTTAAAGTGACAAATAAAGTTGGTCTGGTGAAGACAAGTTGTAGCCTGACTTTGTAATACTCATGAATCTAGTCAGAATATGAGTCTGATACCGCTCCATTGGGCTGTGATTATGGGGCGTTTTTCAACCGAACCAGGAAAAAAAATGCCTCTTCGCTCAGTTGGAAAGACCTACAACCAATCAGAGCAACGTAGTATGTGACGTATGTTACATATGTTCAGCATGTTAAAGCCCTCAAAAAGCCAATTAATTTGTCGGAAAAATAATAATGATAACATTACAATTTCAATTGGGCCTCCCACCGTTCGGTGCTCGGGTCTTAATAATAATAATAAAAATTCGTACAATTTCAATAGGGCCGCCCACCGTTCGGTGCTCGAGCCCTAATAAAAATAATTAAAACTCGTACAATTTCAATAGGGCCGCTCACCATTCGTAGATCGAGCCCTAATAAAAATAATTAAAATTCGTACAATTTCAATAGGGTCTCTCACCATTCAGTGGTCGGGCCCTAACTACGTATATATGGGAAATTTATCTTATTACATTAGTGCAGTGAGGTAATACGATAATGTTAGTAAAATTATTATCCATAAAACACAGAGAAGACTAGTTGGGATAGAGAAAGGGAGATGGACTACATTGGGGCCACTATATCCTGCACCAACTGACACATTGGAGACGGGGAGGAATTAGGTCAGGGCTCGAGCGTAGAAGGTAATAGATGGCTACAGCGGAGATTTATGTGTGACACCCTCTCTCTAGAGAGAAGTAGAGGGGGAGAGACAGAGGGAGAGAAAGAGAGATGGGAGGTTGGTATTGGAACTAAATCAGACTGTCAGTTGGTGCTGAATTCTTCCTGAGGCACCAAAGGAGGGAGAGGAGTGGCGAGATGGAGGGGAAAAGGAGAGCAGAGCCATGGAGAGAGAACTGGGACATGGAGAGGGAGAAGAATAATGACGTGGAGGCAGAGAGGCTGAAAGAATGATCAGGGCGGAGGAGTTCATGGGTCAGAAAACAGCACAGCCAGAGTGAGGAGACAGTCGAGATCGGGGGGCTTTTATATGATGTAACTAACTCTGCGGCGGCGACAGAGGAGGAGTTATCTCCGGCGCCCAGGGATCGAGACGTAGAAGTCTTGTTCATTTTCTGTACAGACACAAACTAGGTGGCTGATGGTTGGAGCACTTCCAAGGTTAAAATAAACACTAACGTCAGTACAAAATAACTGTGTTGGAAAATCAGCAGGTATTTCATAAAAGGTCAAACGTCAAATACTAGATACATGACTGAAGGAAGGAAGTCGACTTTTATCCTGAGCAGCATTTCAGTGAAAAACACAGAATCAGAAGAGTTAACAGTGTACACAACAATTCTGTTGTGTACACTGTTAATGGCATGCAATTCACTTTTCATATTCTTTTTCAGTTCTACAGCAATTTGAGCAAATCATTATGGACCATTTACATAATGAAGAAGCTTTCTGAAATTAGATTTTTCAATTATGTCATTTGTTGTCTTTGATTTTTAATTGCTAGTGTATTTTGCTTGTTGTCTCAGATGTTTTGTTATTATTCTGAAATCTGGCAACACTGCTGGTTATACGAAGTTTACACTACATAACCTTTAAAGTGTGCACAGATCAAAATCTGGATCTAGTAAATATAAATATGGTTTCATAATGGGAGTGTTTAGCCTTGGCAATGGTACGCAGTAAGTAGCTGCCAGGTTATGCCTCACCCATTGATTCCAAATTATATCCGATATCATTGCTAACCAAGAAACATAGGATCTTAGTGTGTCCTTTATTTCATATGTATATTTGAGAAACACACACCTTTCTTAATAGGGGTGAGACCATAGACGTTTATATAGAGATGGACGTAGTGTCCGTGACGACACCCATTAATTTCTGAAATGAGAATTGTTACATTATAAAGCTCACATACGGTATGACCATTTCAAGCAAGGCTTGGTTTGTTTGAAACTTAAATGCAATTTGTAGAAAACTGAACCGATTGTCAAAGAACAAGGAAGAATAATTATGTGTGCTGGTGGTAATGCACCTTGACGTTGGTTGGCACTCACCAATAAACCAAACAAAGAAAAAGAACCTTGAAAAAATTTAACTAGATCAATTCAGCAAAAGGTCCTTCACACAAAACGGCTCCAGTATTGATTAGTTTTACAGTGGCCTATATATGTAATTCAGTACAGTACTGCCCATCCATCATATCCAACAGGACATTATCCATTTTTAATACACACTCCGTCCCATGCATGTGAATTTCTAACCTTAGAACATGTTGGAACAGAGGAGACACAACTATGGCTCATAGACGGACAAACCCAGTAGTTAGTAAAGAAACACAATTGCTGTTACTCAAGCACACACTTTATACAGACACACACAGACACACACACACACTAATCAGTGTTACACTTGCTGCCAGTGAGCCTTATTGAAGGCTGTGCTAATGATGACTTAAACAGTGTGTCTGCAGATCTAGTCAATAGCTCTAAAGAGCCATGAGTCACATCACCCATTACAATTAGGCTGGAATTATTAGAAATGCTACCATTGCACTAATTGTGTGTGTGTGTGTGTGTGTGTGTGTGCGCGCGCTAATGAAAGTATTGAAATTGTCATTAAGGTGCAGGGTTTATGAAAGACTCATTGCTTCTCATATTACAGCCTTAAAGGTTCAGTATACACAATTTAGTGAACTCTAGGGGGGAACTTGCATGTTGCAGCTGAAAAGCCCTCACCTCATCCTCCCCTTACAAACATGAAAAAGAACCAGTGGCAGCCTTCTGTAGTTGTAAAAACTCAAAGGGTGTCTAGTTTGTCAAAATTGGACAACTGTAAAAAAAAACATGGGGGATGAAGCTGCAGTATCGAGGTTCGTCCTATACACTTGTCAAAAAATGTCAGGTCATCTGTCAATTAGCCAATCAGATTAGAATTAACTAAAATGAAAGGTACATAGTTTCAAACTGTCATGAAGGAGGCAAGGTTTACAACCTAAACTGCAGCCAGCCACCAGGGGGCAAACCAGATGCGTTGGCTTCACATCTGGGGAACAGTGGACATTTGGGGAACAGTGGAGAGGTGGTGGACTAGTGGCAGTAAAAAATTGGACTATGGGCAGAAAATTAGGTGGAACACCTGGATCTGCTCCAAAGTCCAAGAGGACTCTCCCTACCCCACTGTCTAAGGGCCCCTGAGCAAGGCACCTTACCCCCCTAACATCTGCTCCTCAGGCTCTGTGCATGGCTGACCACTGCTCTGTGTGTCCTGCTGTGTTCACCAGATGGGTCAAAAGCAAAGGACAAATTTTCCCCCATTTGCATGAGTGTGTCTGTGCATGTGTGTGGGATTAATAAATGGATCTTGTACAGTCATGTTGCCCATCTTTTCAATCTTTGTATACAGTCTATGGTCATTACCAGATTGTGGAACCTGGCTGTAGGGATATGATGCATTAGAAAGTGACGTCTAATCTTGTATGATAAGGCTTGGAAAGTCATCCCCATAAAATATTGTCGGACGAAGCATTAACAGTTTCCTTTTCTGGAACCTACAGGCCTTTCGTTCATACCATGAAAGTCAAAAGTATAAAAATATATGCGGACAGCAGAAAAAAACTGCTTTCAAAACAACCACTGTTCTTGTTTCCCTTTTCAATAACCTGTTGCAGTGAATAATGATTGTTCAGTCCGGTCTTTAACAGCAAAAGCAGGATTATATGCAGAACCATCAAGTTGTGTTCAGGTTGGATGTGAGGTGAATTTTAGTTGCAGTTTGATTGAATAAAAAGTCAACAAAAAAGACAAGTGGAAACAAACTTGCTCAACAAAGATGTCAATGTGGAAAGGCAACATGATCTAACAGTTTTTAGTGATGAGGGCCAGCTTTAGCTTCGATGTGCTGTAAATAAAAAGACTGTTCTTTCCACAGCAAAATGTTGATGTCATGTCCTGCTTCCTGCATAGTCTACTCAGTCTACACCCTTCGTCTGAATGTTTTGGACATTTTCCTTTCGTTGTGTACATGTCTGAAACAGACAATCTCCGGAACATTTCCAAATCCAATTTTCTGGAGCTCATGTCTGAAAAACGGCTTTAGTCTGAAGGCACATTTGTGGAGGAAGGTTTGGTGTCTAACACATCCTTTCGGCAAAGGTTTGTGTCCTTTACCCAACATCAGAATAAGTTTCTTTCAACCATGACTGTCATCCAACCTTGACTAAGCTTGTCATGATTCTGTGCCGTTGAACCTTTTAGAGACTTTTGGAGATACACAGACTTTTAAAAGTAAGACAGTATGGACTCTGAGCTCTTGGATTTCATGTTTCTATATTGAAGCCGCTTTCCTTGTGTCACTTACTTTCCCCGTCTTTAACATGTTTCCGGCCCTTGTAATTGTCTGCACCTCATGTGTTTCCCCTGTGTTCAATTATCCCTTCCTGTTTCTCAATTCAGTTTGCCTGTTTTGAGTCGTATTTCCTAAGTTCTATTTGCCTGCCACTTTTGGACAAATTATTTTTCCTGCACCTGTGCTCGCCAAAACGTAACCAAGCCTTTGTTTGGCTTGATCTCAGGTGAAAGATCAATTAACATGTATTCTGGGCATGTGAGACCCTGATAAACGACCTACTTGTCTTTTAACTGCAGTTTGAGCTCTTGATGGATGAGTATAAAAGTTGTTTTATTTACAAAGGTTGTGTCGTATCTGCTGCTGGGATTTTTGGATTCCCCTTCATTATCATGGAGTAAATTGAATTCAGTGTGTGTTGTCTAAGCAAGTTAATCAAAAACTTCAAGAGTTTCTGGTCCCATTAATAAAATCGATCTGTTCTGCTTAAGGTTTTTAATAAGGTCTGTGGGTTATTCTGACTAACTGGAACACTCTGCTTCTGATAGCAGCCGTTGAGGTTCAAATTATTTGAATGCTTCAATTAAATCCCATTCAGCTCCTCTGTTGTGGGGATGTGGTAGAAAGTCCCAGAGATGGTTATCTGAAAACCTTAAACTGCAAATAAAAGTCAAAGTATCTGCAGAGCTGGAAACCATGGAGGCTGAGTAAGGAAATATGTTGTTGGTGTGATTTCCCCATTTACCCTTAAAGGAAATCTCTACATCTGTGTGTGAGGATGTGATAAAGCTGCAGAGCTGGAACAGTCTCAGTGCACTCGGTGTTGACTTGGCCTCCATTATCTTTTATTTGTAGGCTGATAGTGTCTCTTGGCAGGGAATAAACGGGCTGCAAATCAGAAATGTGTTTGAGCATGGGTATAAAGGAATTCATACACACAACCGGCATAAATATGCAGGTGAGAAACAGGAATGCAAAAAAGCTCTTTCCGTTTTATTTTAACTGTGTAAAACTGAGGGAAAAAAGGCTGAAAACAGCAGCTCTGATGTGTCCATTAGCTGTGCAGAACAAAACAAACCCTCTCTGTGAATATGCACATTAGAGAATCAGCTGTAGCAAAAGCTTCACTCCTCAACACATTTGAATATGCAAATGTTTCCCGGCACAAAAAAAGCCTTGACAAGCTGTTATTACATGATTCCTGTGGGTGCAGAGACAACAGTCTGAGGAGATATTAGAGGGGGCAGAGCAGGAGAGAGAGAGGAGAGCAGCCTCAGACAGTTGCTAGGGAGATGTGTGCACGTCGCCTGCATGTTTTTGGAATGTAATTGTGCCCGTGCTCACCAGAAAATGTGATGTGCACGTTCAAGGAAATAAACCCCTGAACACAATTAAAGACAGCAGGAAAATAGTCAGCTATCCGGAACGTGGTCTCATGAAAAAGTAAGATATCGTACTAAAAGTTATGTCCAAATTTGCGTAAAGAATCGCCCTACCCACAATTCTCAGGTGCACTACGTCACACACACACACAACAACTTTCTTAAAGGGGCAGGCCATACCTGCAACGCTATGAAAATCCTTATATTAGCCGCATCGTTGTATAAGCCGCAGTCTCAAAGCTTGTGAAAAAAAGTAGCGGCTTATACACCGGAATTTACGGTCCCACGCAGTGAGAACCCAGTCCACAAGCAGACGGCGAGATAGTGCTTTTAGGTTCCCTCCACTTGTGTAATGTTTGTCCGCGTCTAATAATAGCCCCGGCCTCTATAAGGGAGACCAGCCTTTATTTACCTCCGCCGATAGCGAGCCCGGCCAATGTTAGAGACCCGGCCGCTAATGGAATACAGGCCACTATTAGAGGATTTACGGTATGTATGTTTGCTTTATACACAATCATGTTTCTAACTTTGCACCAAGTTAGAATTTCTCACAACCCAGTCTCAGACTGTTTGCCCTCCTCCCCTCTGGGAGGCGCTACAGGGTCCTCCGTTCCCGGACCAGCAGGTTCAGGAACGGCTTATTCCTGCGGCTGTCACTCTGCTGAATCTCCGTGGTGCAGACTTCATAAATATTTTTCATATTAGGGTTAGATGAATGTCCGCCATGTTTTTTGTTTTCACCAAGAGAAAGAAGCGCATAGGTCACGTGTCCCCAGCCTCCCAACTCACAATTTAGTGGAATTCATACGAATTCTAGTGCATTACTTTTAGTAGCATTTCCTACGAAATTTTGATGAGACCAGCCTGAGCTATGAGCTAAATCTGTCATACAAGTCAGCAGTTGCAGCAACTGTAGCTGTGTCCCATTCAGGGCCTGCAATTTAAGTAGCCAACAAAGAAGGCAGCCTTAAAACATCTGTAAAAATCTTAGCCTCCTTAGCAGGCAGACAGACCTCAGTTTAACACCTGCGCTAACCTGTGTACGTCAATATGCAGGGGGATGAACTTGTTTCATCTGATTTGTTCATTTGTTAGTTTTTATTCAAGACCGTCAATGTTTACCAGCTGGACCAATGTATAGTCTTCTGATTGATTTGTATTTTATCTTCATAGGGTTCTAAGGAAGCACTTTAATAGCACGGATATCCCTGTCATTTATCTGCAATTTCTAAAAGGGGCATCGTCATTTCTGTTTGTTTTGAATAACCACATCCTGGTAATCCTTTGTCTTCCATTATTTTTATCTTAAGTGCAAAAGACCACCCAACAGCTCCTCTTTTACAAATGGCAAAGATCAGTTAATGTTGCCGTAAAGGGCTTGCCGAGTCATTATTGGACACAAATGTCACCACCAGACTTTAAAGTATATTATCATACTATATTTATTGAAATAGCACAACCTTACTGCTGAACGAATATCATAAACATAAGCCTAAATAAAGGACAAATTAGCCACAAATAATTTATTGCATAGGAGTTGTTTATAATAAAATTCCTGCAATAAAGCAAACAAATAATTAGCCACAATAGTTGAAATAACTTTTTGAACAGCATGTTAAATTCACAAACCTTTATTAACAATGCAAATTGCACACTAGTTAATAGAGTAATATACCGAGATATTCTAAATTACACGTATGGTATTGTTCATATTAATGTAGTTAATACCCAGGGTCTACTCTTTCAACTTTGGGTGTTGACTACATCCTCTTGCGAGGAAGTCGGACAGCAGTGAAGGTCAAATGATAATTTCGAGGAAGAAGCAACAATGAGAAAAGGGAAATGACTACACCTCCCATTCGATGGTAATATTGCAAAGGTCAGGGGGAAAATGTTAAAACTCTGAAGGGAATAAGAAACTGCAAATGGACCTGAATTTGGAAACGTGTTTGTCGGCCGAAGGTCCACCTTCTTCTGTTAAACTGTTGGCCCTGGTTTAGTGACATTTTAAACTTCTTTCCAAGGTCAGGTTACTTCATCATCAGCACGAATAAAGAATAATCTGAGTAAACTGAAATCTTCACTTTGTGAAGGCTTTGGAGCCAAAGTTCTCAGTTTGATACACAGAAAGTCAATAAGTTCAGTGATTCCACTACCAAACAGTATAGCTCATAAACCCTGCTTCATCCATGTTAGCAGATGGACATGGACCAAACACAAAAGTTAAAGTACCGGTGCCACAGATTTTCTTCAAAGATAATTTCTGTTATTTAAGCTAGTTTTTATCAAACAGAAGTTCAAGTTTTGGTTTAAATTTGTTCTCTTCATTCTATAAAAACTGGGGAAAACATCATAATGAAACTGACTTGCTATTGGTTGAGTCTTTTGGTGGGACCTCTATACCATGGGTCCTCACCACCATCACTACTTTGCAGACTCTTATGTAAAGCAAGAATTGCATTGCTGTGGAAATGTGCTATACGATTAACAGTCACCTAATGTCGAGTCAGAATGTAACCAGCTCTGACCCTGTGAACTGTTTTAAAGTACATTCAAGGAAATAATCTTTAACGTCCATGTTGTTTTTTGGTTTATTGCTTGTTACATGAAACTCTGAGTCTCTAATTTTAACGGCCAGTATTATGTTAATGTTGTCAAAAGAATGCTGTGCACTGCAGGTGTCCATCCACGGTACTTACAACAACGCTCATCTTCTTGAGTGTGACTCATGGAGCGAAGACCTCATGGGGTTCACTAAAGCTGTGGACATACAGAGAGAGTTTCAGGTCAATCCTTACTGACCTGACATTTTTACATGTGCGGTATACTGACAGAGTTATTCTAGTTTTTTTCTGGAGTTATGTCAATCTGCAGCATGTGGATAAAATATTTGGATGTTCAGAGGTTGGGAGGGTCAGAAAGGACCCATATTCCTCCCCCCCTCTTCCACTTATAAGCCCCTAATTCAAATTCATTGTACTGATCGTCCAAACAGGTAGACTCTCCAATGACCAAAGAAGACTCTCCTAGAGAGCCACCAGTAAGGAGACCCTGGTATGCCCAAATGAGGAATGATGACAAATATCAGAGAGCCTGAACCAAATCTCCTAGGGGTGAGAAAAAAAACATACAAATGCTCGAGAAAAATGTTCATCCAAATTATGAATTCAGAAAACTTGAATCTGTGCCAACGTTTTGTCATCTTTTGATATTTTGCATTTTCTGAATTCAAAGACAGTGGTTGGTTAGTCACATTCTAAACCAATATGACTACACCTCTGGGGACCACTGTTCTGAGATCCCCTGCTGATTTGGCCTGGTTTTCTAGCCTCCCAGTTTCCATGGGCTGCCATGTGGAGGCACAGCGGGAGTCTTGATGACTGAGAGGCACTGACATTAAAATGTAAATCCTTTACATTTTGTGAAGTGCCATCACCCCATAGCAGGATTCTCACCAGTGCCCCGATAAAGTAAGAAAAAAGAAAAAGAAGAGAAAAGTGGGTCCCCTGCATCATAACAAAGGTTGCACACACACTGCAGAGCTGTTGTTATGAATGTCCGTCTGCATGTAACAGAGGGATTTGGAGTTCAAAGTGCCAAATGCATTTTCTATTACAACACATGCAGTATTCAACATCCTGTTGAAGTTTTTTTTGGCTGTCAGGTGTGCATACCCTATGGTATATGTGATTCAGGATCTTCTTCCAGAGCACAGGCAACCGCTGTAAGGCAGAAGGGTCTGGCATTGAACCAGCTGCCGGGGTGCCCCCACACTGATGTGACAGAGCCGTCACCTCTGGCTGTTACCAAAGACGGTCGCAATAATAACATACATTTCTCCCGTTGTTAAATCTGGCTCGTGGGCCACATCGAAGGAGAGATATGTACACAGATCTCAGCTTTAACAAACCGACGTGATATTATTAACATAGGTCATAAACCCCGCCTATCGTTTTTCTGTTATTTCAGAAAGTTCTTATCACACTGATGTTTGTCAATTTCTTCGAGGTAAGTTTGCACTTAATTAGACATTTGATGCTATAAAAACAGGGTGAAAGGTAATGATTGACAGAGTGCGTGTTTGGAGTAACTCCGGCTCCACCCCCTGATTCTGGCTGCAAATTACATAACTGCTCATGTTAATTAGTGAGCCAAAGTTCTCTTCTCAAAAGGGTAAGAGCATTTCTTGAATGAGTTGAACACATCAGTTTATTTTAAGTTATGGTAGTTTTGGTATTTCAATAAATGAAAATTATACTTAGTCACTACTAAATCAAAGTTAAGATGTGTAATAACATGTTTATTTGTACATGTCCAGGTTACTAAGCGAAACATTGGCTTGAATTATCAACATCTTGCCGTGTGTTTTTCACTGCCTCAGTCCATACCGCTCTACAGATTTTAGCTAGCAGGTCTTTACAGTCTCTACAACAGATCCTCTAGATCTAACTGTCACAATCAGTGTTGCCACAGTTACTTTGAAAAAGTAACTTAGTTATATTACAAGTTACTTGATTATAAAAGTAACTTAGTTATATTACAAGTTACTTTATTTTAAAAGTAACTAAGTTAGATTACAAGTTACTTTTTTAGTTACAATCAGCAGCTGCCGACAACACCTACGCCGCCTCAACATAAAAATGAGAACCGGTTTTGCCAACACTCACTTTATTAGAATCCACCGGAGTCCGTGAACATAGGGTTCCCCGAGCGGGCGTCGTAACTGAGGTGATCCTCCAGAAGGGACAGACACGCGTCCAGAGTCGCTGCCGCCGCCACCATACCCAGTAAAAAAAAACGTGAGGCGTGCCGCGCACCGAGCACCGAGCGTCCGGCAGCGCGGAGAGGAGGGCGACTGCTCCCCCAGCCGCGGCACGTGCCCAGCGGTTTAACCACAAATACCCAAATAGTAACGCACAGTGACTTGGACAAGTAACTTTAATCTGATTACTGGTTTGGAAATAGTAACGCGTTAGATTACTCGTTACTGAAAAAAGTGGTCAAATTAGAGTAGCGCGTTACTAAGTAGCGCGTTACCGGCATCACTGGTCACAATTAACATCAGAGTTGGTTGTATTTTTTTGTAAATGCACCGTTGGATGAATAAAAACAAAGTTGAATAGAAAAGAATACAAATACAATCTTTTCAGTGGCTCAGACATTCACAGTGAACACTGAGGCCACTCATGACCTGACCTCTTAAACAGTGATTCAGCCAAATGTCAAGTAACAATAAAGGAAGAAAGATACAATAGGACACACACAATACAAAAACTGACATGAATAGGCTGCCAATTTCTTTTCTACCAGCCTGAAAGGTCAAGAAGCACTTAATATATGTTCCTTCATGTCAGAATAGCTTACATATAATAACTGTTTGAAAATACTGTCACAAACTGATGCTACACACACACACCACACACACATACATGCATGGACACAGTCACACACTGCTCCATTCAGCCGGATGGTTAAATGCCATTAGAGCTGACAGTGTGAGTGGGCAGAAGGGCAGCCAGTCATTTCCTGAAGGGTGCTCACTCTGAAGTGTGTGATGGTTGTAAACAGACTTCACCATCAGTCCAGGTCCTAGCACAGCTGTGCTAAAGCTCCTCACATTAGACAAGAGTAAAAAGGTAAATCCTGAGTCTCTCGAGTGTCATGTTTCCATCACTGTCAACCAGACCCTTTACAAATCTGGGTCTACTACAGATCCCAGGTCATTTCGCCTGGGAGTGAATGATGTATCCATTGGTATCCGTGCATCCAATTCCTGTGCAGACTAAAGCCAGATTTTGCCAGAGTCCACAGGTTTTGTGACCAGTGGAAAAGGGGCTTCAGAGAAACAAAGGTCATGTAAGATGAGCTTTTCAGACACCCGCCCACAACATTTGAGGTCAGGAAGTTCGGTCTGGAGTCGCTCCGTTGTGGAGAAATTATCCCTGAACAGAAAACTGTTCAGACCAATCAAATCGTCAAGGCGGGGTTTATACGATGATGGACAGATGATCAACAGCAGCGTAATCAACCACGTCATCAAAGTGCACTTGGGTTGAATTCCTTTTCAACAAACATGCCTGCCGCTGGAGAGCTGAGATGTGTAGATGCTGCCATTGAGTCAGTTTTAGAAGACATCGACAGCGCATTCATTTTGAAAGAGGAACAGAGAAACGCGATCAAGGCATTTGTAGATCGAAAATATGTTTTTCCCGTCCTTCCTACGAGATTCGGAAAAAGTTTAATTTATCAGCTGGGTTTTTGAACACCGTCTCTAGCTGTCCCTGACCGGCTGCTTCACGTGAACGAGCACTGATCTCACTATGTGTGTCTCTGAGCAAGTGAGCGGGGCCTGTGTGTGTGCGCAACAGGCACAACACTGTTCAGGGAGCCACTGCAGAGGAGCTGAAGAGCAGCCCGCGGCTTCACAGCCTCAGGTTGCCAACCCCTTGCTACGGCGAAAGAGCGATTTGTTTACTGCTCAGCCGTTAAAGAGATGCGGACGTTAAAACATTGGTTCGGCTATAATACTAGTTTATGCCTCGTGGGGCGCACCACACAGTTTGAGAATCACTGCTCTATACAGTGGATCCCCTGTTCCCCCCATTGTCCGTTCCATTTGCGTGACCCAGAGGTGAACTGTCCCCCGCGCCCCCTCATCTTCCCCCTTCTCACACAGCATTTTTTTTCCCGATTCGGTTAAAACACGCCCCATAATCACAGCCCAATGGAGCGGTATCAGACTCACATTCTGACTAGAATTGTGAGTATGACAACGTCAGGCTACCTGGTTTCCTCTCAAAGCTAACTCTTTAAAATGTCACATTGTAATTCAAGGAGCACACTAAAGACTTTTTGTATGGCACATGTATTCCCTGTACTAGACATCAGTTGGTTTGTAGACAAGCATCCATCTGTGCATCAATCGGTGGGTAGTAGACTTTTTGTTTGAATGGAGAAAATGAGCAAATCGGTTAATTTGGTTTAATTTGTTTGCCACTGTTTGCCAGAGCATCACCAACTTTGCAAGCAGAACTCCACATTGGTTTGAATGTCGAAAAATAACAGCCTTGTCGCTCAAACATAATATGTTCAGAGGTGAAGACTAGACGCAAGAGCGAGACCTGGAGAGACCAAAGCCTTTAGATTATTTTTGTTCTATTGTATAATGCTGACTCAGCTTCCTGCAGGTGCTCTGAAAGTCAGAATTAAAAACAACTAACCAAATCATGTTTCAGTTTGATCCACACTTCAAGTTGGCACCATTGGTCAAACAAAGTAGGTCTGAAAACACCCTTTAAGTTTTCAAACATTATGTGTATAATTGCGTGATCAGGGGCAAGAGGAGACATAATTTACATCACTGGGATTTTCGTGCTATGACCAGTCAGCTTCGAAAAACACTTAGCAGCTCAGACTGATCAAAGTGATCAGTGCGATGCAGACTACCTGGACCTGAGGCAGCTACGAACAGACACTATACAGTATTTTATTTTTTTGTCATCACAGACTTCTTTCTTTTTGATTTGGGTTTATTGGCAGATGGCAAAAAACCTGCAGCAATTATGTTTCAGCTGGACAATGTCCATCAAATTGGTTGTTTTGTTGCTTTCACTCCTTTTATTTCCATCATCACATCCAAACCAGCCATAAATCTTCGATAATCTTCCAAGCATTGTGAAGTCTCTGAAGGTTTGTTTCCCTGATAGCACTTTATTCTTGCACATTTGAATTCAGCCACAGTTTTCTCAACAAAAAGAGGGTGTGAAGTCACTTTGTGGAGTGCAAACACAAAATCCACCTAAAACTCAATTTCAACAAATTGGTCTCTTAGTTTGCACCTTTCCCTTCGCACGCACTGATGATAAATGTAACCTTCATTTGTCTAATGAAATTAAAAGGGTCTCTGTTTAAGAGGAACCTGCATAATGCATCTCTGTGCAATTCCTGTGGGGACAGTTTAATGGCAACAAACAGCAAACACAACAAATGAGGAGGGAAACTCCATTTCCCCCCCAGCGCTGCATCCGTACACATCCCTAATTTGAGCCTGACATTGCAGACAAATTTTTCCAGATCCTCCTTTCAGCCCGTAGCCAAATCAAAAAGTTCCACATCATTAAGAAGGGTTAAGGTTGCTATACTGCTAATGAGAGACCCAATTAGCTTTTATCAAAACAAAGAAACGGGAGGGTGAAACTCAGAGGAACAGTTTCCCTCCTGTACAAAATATCACTGACTTTTTGCCAAGTTTGCACAGACTGAGAGAAAGATGAAGATAGAAAGAATATAAGAATAGAAAAGCGATTATATTTATCAGTTTTCTATTAATACATGACTTATTATATTATTATTATTATTATTATATTATTATTATTATAAATGAGACAGAGGCCGGGACACAATGCAAAGATTTATGAGTGATGCTGAAGAGGGAATATTGTGATAGAATAAGACAAGTAAACTGCATTGATCTCGTGTTGGAGAAATCCGCTTGTTAAAGGAGCAGATTAGCAAAATGAGATAAAGAAAAAAAAAGGAAATAATATAAAAACTGATAATGTGTGCATAATATACACCTTTTTACTACAGAGGGAAATATTTGTATGGTACGCGAGTAAAGTGTGGTGGCACTGGATGATTGCACAAGGATCTATATTGTATTTGTGCATCATTTATCGC
This sequence comes from Pseudopleuronectes americanus, assembly GCA_038501795.1. NCBI lineage: Eukaryota > Metazoa > Chordata > Actinopteri > Pleuronectiformes > Pleuronectidae > Pseudopleuronectes > Pseudopleuronectes americanus. The sequence goes on from CM076727.1 coordinate 4,949,962, forward strand.
CTCTAAACGGGAACATGATTTTTAAAATGAACTTCATGCTGTATTGAAGAAGACTTGAGACCATAAACTACTCAGGAAAATGTTAAGGGATGTTGTAAAAAAAAGAGAAGTAGAATTTCTCGTACCCAGAGTCTACAACCATTTTTTATCTATGCTTGCCACTCGGCAGCCATCTGGGTAGCGCCCTTGTAAATTAGGACTAACAAGACCAGGCTCCTATTTGAATCAATAGGGAGAGAGTAAACCGCGCGTTCATTGACAAACGACATAATCGCCTGTCAAATGTGAAAGTGTTTATGTTCATGTGGTGATTAGTCACTGGTAAACATCACATGAGCTGAGCCAATGAAGAACACACAGCAGCAACTAAAAGAAGCTAGAGGGCACAAAGGGAAGCCAGCCGCCCCCCTGTGCCTCCAGGCCGCACAGGAAAACACGATGGCTTCACCACAAAGCTCGTACATTTAAGATTTATAAGCATCATGGAATAATTTGGGTAAAAATTGGAGACTAGAGGCAATGTGAGAATAGAATAAAAGGGGTGGGATTACCACTCTACCCCAAGGCTCTTATGCCTGTCTCATGTTGTGACAAGTCATGCATCACAAAAAACAAATTGCTCTGCTCCAGTGTGGATGCATCCCTGCACACAGGTGCAGAGACAGGAGCTGAGTTCACTGACAGATGTTGCCTGGTGCCACCCCTCATCTTAACTTGGCAAATTCTTCATCTGCTGATTTGGCTCCTGCCCATATATATCATAGTTTTATGTGATTTTTGTTATTCACCTAATTTCTGATATTTCAACTTTATGAGCTGAAAAGGCCAACTGAGTAGTCAGTTTAGTGAGTCACAGATTCCGAGAGCACATGATCTCCAGAGACTGAGCACTAAGGAGGATGTTGTATCAATAAAGTGAATCCAATCTACTAAAACTTGAGATTTATTTTCGACTGAACTACAATTAATGTCATGGCCTGTTTGATGAGTTGCAGATATGTTAATACTGAACATGTTTGTCAAACATTCACAGACAAAATATTGGTTAATCTGGCAGAACAAATATAGTGATGCTTGTGAAGTTAAGTTTATATATTCATCACATTTCATAGTTAAAAAAGTGATATAAATAACGAGAATAAAATTAAAAAAAAAGATAAAACAACACATTCAAGTTTTTTATACTAAACTGTAATATACTTTACTGCACTACACAATACTTTTCTGTATGTCGTATATTATCGTATATTGTTATATACAGAAGAAATACCCACAGTGTAAAATTTTCTTTTCACCTATGTTATGCTATATTTCTGGCACAGGAAAGGGGTTTTCACATTGCTGATTCTTTCTACAGACGGTAGATGGCTACCTAGAACCAGATTGCTCAAATCTTTCTAGGTCAGCACATAGGTTTTAATATCACTGTGGGAGTATTTTATATATTCATTCTAAAAGCAACAAAAAAATGTTAAGTTGGAACTTCAAAACAGTGTCTTTGTTGTGCAGTTACAATACTGCACGCACAGTTAAATATTCCACCATATAAATTCAGGTAAAGGATAAGTTATTTTTATACTTTTCTAAAGAATTTGTCGTTCTCTGTTCATCTCAAACACTGTGCACAGGTCTGTCCAGAGGTTCACTGGAAAAGCAAAGAATGAAAAAATCTAAAGAGAGGAGAGAGGGAGAATGAAGGAGACAAAGCACCATTATTTTAAGCCCGTAGGTCAATGACAGACAGAGCTGATGGCAAATTAAAGGAGAAGAAAGAGGAGAGCCCTAAAAATGTTTTAGGGGCACTTTCTTTTCTTCTTTTTCAAATTGATCTCTTCCACACCACATCCTGTTTTTTTTTCTTTTAATCAACTCCCTCTCTCATACCCCCAAACTCTCCTTTGTCTGTCTCCATCTCTCTCTCTCTCTCTCTCTCTCTCTCTCTCTCTCTCTCTCTCTCTCTCTCTCTCTCTCTCTCTCTCTCTCTCTCTCCTCTCTCTGTCCCTCTCTCTCCTCTCTCTCTCCCCTCTTTATCTCTGTTTCCTCTCTGAAAGCTCGTCTGAAGCACAGCTACATCGCCGGGGACTGCAGGCCTCTCCGTCTCCATCAGCATCTTCCCTACTCTACGTTCTCCTACTCCCTGTCTTTCTTCTCAGAGTTGTCAGATCAGCAGAAAGAGCAGCGGCTGCTCTGTTTGCCAAGTCGCACGTCCACTATATTGTGACCAAAGATTCATCACAGCAGTGACAAATGGCTGGAAATCACAGGATCCACTGCAGCAAGGTTTCGTGTTACCCTCTCAGTCTTTTCTTTCAGGAGCCAATATTTGGGAGATTTGCTGTTTAAAATATTCTGGAGCAAAAGCCAAAAATAAGTAGCCTGTTGATTAATAATTTTTTTTTCTAAATAGCAACTTCACCATTCATTTAGCACAACGACTCTATATAAAGACGGGCAAAAGGTGTGGCTCTGGCTCATGGGAGTAGAGTGGGTCTTTCTACATCTCCGCTTCCTACCAGTATCCACAAATTTAGCCAAAATATCCAAATCGGACGCTCCATAGGAGCCACGATAGCGAGGTCCTGCCGATATTCTCTCCTGACCAATCATGACTTAGTCTCAGCTGTGACTGTCATTCCAACGCTTTCTTATAATATCTAATAACTATTTAATACCACACTTACTGGAAAAACACACATCAGACAGACAGGAACCATCATTGTATTTTGGTCCATGTCCCGTCCATTAACATAGAGGAGATATGACCTTACTGCAGCCACCGGCTAGGTGGCAATCGTTTCTATGTTTTTTATAAATATTTTTATTATTATATCAGAACTACTTTATTATGATTGACAGCAGAGACTTAATCAGATTGGTCGAGCGAGTGTATCAATACCTTGGCTCTAAACTATGTCACCAGAGCAAGATGGCGCTACCTGTATTGAGGATATTTTGGCTTAATTTTTGTGAATATTGTCACCAACAGTCACTCCGCTGACTTTTTCACTCAGTCCATTCTAAGAAATATATTATTGAAATGTGTTGTTTCGTACTTTCTCAACCCTATTGAGTCATATGGGTTTGCAATTGTCTCTGCTTGAAAAAGCTGTTTCCACTCCAGCCCATTTTTTTTTGTATTTCAATGATCACACTACAAAAGCCTTGCACCCTGACAGCAGCCATTCTTAGGTGTTTACACTCTCAGGTCTGTGTTGTGTCTGTACTTCATTTACATTTCCCTCACACTCTGTTTGCTCCGTTGCACCTGTTACGTCTGAGGTTGTTTGAAGCCTCCCATATTCACCTTGATTTTTATTTCATACATTACAATACTGAGTTTATCAGAACGATCCCAGGATTATTTCTGGGACATTTCCAGCATTTTTAAATTCTCAAACTTCAACCGGTGCTGCTTCTGGTTAACTCTGAATAATTCATATACGCTCGACATGGAGCGTTGCTTGTGTCTGGTCCTTGTCAGAGCAGGATGATAGAGATGGCACATAAAGGCAGTGGTGTGTGGAGAAATAAACCAATAGCCTGCCAGAAGGCAAAAAAGCCTCATAGTCCAGGGAAACACTTTCATCCAGTCGTGCTCATAAAGGACGATTTACAGCCGCCTGGGGCTTTGACCAAGGCTGAGGTGTGTTTGTGGCCATATGGGAGTCTGAGTATAGTTTTGTTCATAGGGGTGTGACCAATGTGTCTTGTAAAATCTTATTTGATTTGTTTGCTTGTCAACATGCTCACTCACTCACACACAGAAACACATTCAACACCTGACTACATTGTTAATATCTTTTTATATTTGATGCAGCCTGTACAAACTTCATCTGATTGTTAAGATAAATCAATCTTGTGTTTCCAACCTTTGACGACAGACTTAGAATACCCTGCGCTCATGAACAAAAAGTGTATTCGATATTACAAATGGTGTCCCTGTCCTCTGGACCACACACTCAGCATCTTGATTAGACAATCATAAAAGGTCTGATGGATATCTATCAGATGAATCAAGGTATGCCTTTGTACACCTATGTTATAGATGTGTTCATTACCTTAACATAAAAAAAGAAAGTATCTGAGTTGTACACATGCAGCCTGCAGTAACACATCTTACACATGATGAACGACTTCCTCTGTCTCCTCCATTGTTTTCTGTGAACATGCGAATCAGAGGAGCTGCATTTGTGTCTCAATTGCTGAAGCGACCAGGAATCACCCGAGAAAACCTGAACACATGAGGAGTGAGAGAAGAGAAGTGGACGCCACCTCTCTCTCTCCCCGGGCTGATAAACAGCACGGCACTGTGGCTTTGTAAATGGAACACAAAGACGTTTAGACACACACATACAGACTGGGGGGGAAATTAATTGATGACAGGGTGAAAACCAGCTGACAGATATTTTTCTTCATTATCTTAAAACAGTTATGACACAGAGCAAACCATAGAAAAAAATTATCCCTCACAGCAGTTTCTCCGACGGGTGAACATGTCAAATGCTGATACATGTTGTGTGACATGATTAAACTTAAAATTCTACTCATCACTTTTAACGCAATAATTGGCCCTCAATCCAAACTATGTATGGATTTATTAAGCCCTGAGTGCCTGTGTGTTCTCAAGGGAGCCCGGCTTTTCATTCCCAGTGACCAGACCTTTTTTGTTGGAGCCCCTGAACTGTAGAGCAGTTTGAGATGAGACTATAGACTGTAAATAAAGATGGATGACTCCACTCATTTTCTCAGTAGAGATTTGGGGATGGAGCCACAGTAGGATCACATCCTCATCAGATTTTAGGTCAGTGTCAGCTGTCAATCATGACATTTCACCCTGTACTTTATCTTTTAATGTGGTCCCATCCACTAACACGGAGGAGGCAGGGATTGTTACTTATACTGCATCCTGTCACAAGGGGGGGATTGAAACACTTTGTCTTCACCTTTGGGAAGCTGCCATGTTGCTCATCTTTACCTGCAGTCAAGGGCCCAGACAAGAAATATCCTTAGTGTCTTCATAAAACCTTTTATGTGAATTTGACATACGTAGTGTTTTACCTCATGTGACACTTAATTTCGTCTCAGTTTTTTTTCTTTCTGTTAAGCACTTTGTAACTTTGTTTGAATAAAACTAAATATGTATTATCAATGCATCCTTCTTCAATTTCTACAGCACAGATCAACTGCTATGATCTTAAAACTGTTGCTGTCCATGGTGCTGAAGAGAAAGAGGCGTTATACAATAACGGCTTCACAACATCCACTTCTGCCATCTCTCACACATACTGTATAAGAAAGGTCTTCTCTCTCTTCTCTCTCTCTCTCTCTCTCTCTCTCTCTCTCTCTCTCTCTCTCTCTCTCTCTCTCTCTCGCTCTCTTCCATCCCTTTCTGTGTGTCTGTGATTAACTGGAGACACGTACTGGAGTCAGACCTGTGAACCACCAGCTGCATCCCAAACAAGGCATTTACAAATACCCAGTTGAGTCACAGTCTTTGTGCATCCCATGATGACATCTTAACTTGTTAATGCTTAAATGTAGCTCTGAGTTACTCACAAAGGCAGAAAATTACCTGATTGATTTACACCCTGTGCCACAACTCTGCTTTTGGCTTGTGCTGAAGGCGACAATATGCCACTTTCAACATGCACAGAGGCACCAGCTGCCTCTATTCTCCTGCCAGAACTGTCAGTGTTTGGTTTCTTTTGAGAACTTAGTGCACATAGTCGCAAGAGGCTGATTCTGACTCCTATTTAAAATGGAGATCAAATATGCCCTTACACACCCAGTGGTTCTAATGGTGAATGTCACTTTTATAATCATTCTGACCTAGATAAAGCCTTGGAGAAACACCTTCAGACCGACGCCGTGTTTCAGTTTTTATTAGAGGGGAGAAGTTTATCTCCCTCAGCCGTGCTCTCCCTCGCTCCATTCCCCTGGCTGAGGCAGCAGCAGAATGAAAATGGCCTTGTGGGATTTAATTGGTGACTTGTAGATGTTGCGAAGGACCTGTACAAACACACAGACCTGCTGTGTCACATTAACAGGGAGAACGACGATAGTGACAGAGGATGGACAAAGCAGAAACTACAAAAAAAAAGGTTAAAGAAAGTGGGAACAAAATTCCTGTATCTGCTCCCTGATCTAAATCTGCACCAAAAATTTAGGGGTTCCCCCTCTGAGCTAAAATAACAGGGTTGTTGCCTTTATAAATCAATAAATCCAATTAAATCAAATAGTGAAAAAGGGATGAAAAGTTGAAATGTAATAAAAAAAAGTAATAGTAAAAAGGTATTGTTGAAAAAATATAGAATAGGCAAATAGACAGAAACTTAAATAGATATATTAAATAATACAAGAGAAAAAATGTAGTATTATACATTAGCAAATCAGGTAGCGGATATAAGACAGCTAGAATTTACTACATAACGAACACAAGATACCACATTACCTAATATCATTACATTCTTACTATATTTCTCCTTCATAATATTCTGTAGCATCCAATGCCACATTTATACATGTTGATTATAAGCATAAATTGATACAAAGATAAGCATCCAGTAGAACAAATGCATATACACCATATCCATATATTTACTATATACAGACAATAGTTTGCATGCACAGACATAAGGACTGAGGCACCTGCTTCGATTGTTATCACTCCATTACGCAGCCGTTATCGGTTTCATCTCCATAATTGAGCTTCAGGCTGCTTGGGTAGGTCACCTACCCAAGCAGCCTGTTATGACCCATAAGTACATTTTATAATTAGGTGACCTCCAGCAGCCATAATAATTATGAAAGGAGCAGAAGTCAGGTGACACTGGTCATGTCATACAAAGAGCGACAAAGTCAGAAGCAGGACGTGTTTTTGGTCCGTCCCTCACCCTCTGTAGCAGGATTGGTCCGGTTCCAGTTTCAGAAAATGGTCAGACGTCTTATTATGGTTTTCACTGAATTGGTCTGACCAAATATTCAATGTTGTAAGAGGGCTGTTTCAATAGTTTGAGGTTGTAAGCTAGATCCTTATGAGGTTTTAGGGTTTCTTCATTTGCAAACATAAAGAGCCGCTGCTCCAGTGGCCTCTTGAGGACCCCCCCCCCACCCCTTGAAAGGCACACACAAAATATCCCAGATACCAGAGTGCAACCGCAAAAGGGGAATGGAGCCACAGTAGCGAAGTCCTGCCGATACACTTTCTCGACCAGTTGTCAGTCAGAATCAATTATCAATCATTACATTATTCTCCATTTTGCATCAAATTTACTAACTAAAGACAAACTTAGTTACTGGTAATTTAACACTTCCATACATCAGAGTGATAAAAACAACCTACAATGACCTGAACAGCTTTGAGAAAATGTCCTGTTAATAATTTACTGTTATTTTGCTCTTTGTCCTATCTGCTAACAACGAGAAGGGAAGTTTACGAAATATACTGCAGCCAGCCACCAGGAGGCGATAAATACGCTTAAATTATGGGGCAATAATTACCATTTCAAAACAACTTCTATTTAATTTATTTAAAATGACTAGAACTACACATTGATGTGTGTTGTTGTTGCTCTACCTTAGCTTAGTTATCAACACACACATATCCACTGGGAAATGCTTCAAAGCTGTCGGCTGAACTGCTTTGTGTTTCATGTGTCCTCTATTTTTCCACCTATAGTTCCCTCCCTCCCTCCCTCTCCCTTCCTCCCTCCCTCTCTCTTTCTCCCCCATTGTTTATTAATGGCCCAGATGTGGCAATGGCACATGGGGAGCTCATTACACAGAAGACAATACACAGCAGTTGTTTCCATATTCAAACATTTTGGGAGGAGGTGCTTTGATGTAACATGGAACCGAACCAGTGTTACAGCATCTTAAACTAACAATGTCGTCTGTTCGACACTTTCCACTCTGTGTTTGATTAAGTGAGAGGGAGGAAGAGGAAGTAGAAGAGGAGGTGGTTGAGGTGAGTTTATGCATTATGTAACGTTAACGTAGCTTTGGTTTGAGTTTCAGCTTTGTGTATTAGGAAGAGCGAAGGGAAAGACAAGGAAGAGGAGGGTGGAGAGAGGGGGAAAGCATGCACAGTAAAGGTGGAGAAGGTGAGAAAAAGGAGATTAAAGTAAGGAGGGGAGAGAAGGAAAAAGAACAAGTGGAGCAAAGCTGGAAGAGGAAAAGAAGCTAAGAAAAGGAGAGCGCGGTGGGAGGGAGGAAAAGTAGAGCATAAAGTATGGAAAGGAATGAAGTGAGGAAGGTGAGGGGATGAGAAGGAAAGGTTGGTGGGAGAAGAAGATGGGTAAAAATTATGAAGTAAGCATCAAGAGGAGACAAGTATTTGGGGAGATTGAGAAAGGAGGAGGCTATGAGGGTGACGAAAAGAAGATGGAGAAAGACAGGGATAAAAAGATGTGGGAGAAGGATAGAAAAGAGGGAGGAAGAGGTATGGCGAGTTGACATGGAACAGGGGGAGGAGATGGGGGATAATTTGAAAGAAAAGTGTAAAGAAACAGAATGAAAGGGGAAGATGGAAGGAAGGAAAAGTAGTTGGAAAGAACAATGGTGTGAGGGTAGAAGAAGAGATGAAGAGGAAGGAGGATACATAAGGGAGAATAGTGGAGAAAAGCAAGGAGGACAAAAATAAAACAAGGTGAGAAAGATCAGGAGGTGAGGAGGAAGACAAGGTGAGAGAGGTGGTGGAGGCTGTACCTGAGAGAGGGGTGAGGAGGACTATGTGGTGAAGAGGAGGAATAAAAGAGGTAAGGGTGAGGACAAGGAGAAGGGGCAGAGAACGGAGGTGAGGATGAGGTGAGCTAAAAGGGCTCAGGAGGACCAAGCTGCAAATCTAAAGAAGAGGTAGAAATGAAGGACAGGAACTGTAGAAGAGAAGATGAGGGTGGTGGAGGAGAGAGAGTGAGAGGAGAGGATGAAGTGAGGAAGGGGGAGAAGGGCATGGAAATGGGTGTGAAGGAAGATGACAAGAGAGAGGGGGGAACTTTCGGAGTCATGCATGTGACGATGGAGTGAAGAAACAGGGGAAAACAAGGAACGTGAGGAAAAGGAGGTGAGGAAGAGGAGGTGGGGGAGGAGGGCGTCAGGAGTCAGACTCACTTTCGTCACGGAAAATTTGTCGTGTTGATTGGATGTGTGAACTCAGCAAATCTGACAAATCTCTCCAACAGACCAAAGACGCGAGGCTACTCCACACGCGCGTTTGTGTTTTTGTGTGTGTGTGTGTGTGTGTTACACCCAGGGGGACAGTCAACCTTTCCAGTGAATAGTCTTTATCAGACTCATGTTTGGGGTTGTTTCTCCGTAATATGATCTACCAACCAGAAGCACTGGAAATGTCCACGTCCATATTCACTCAGATGCCAGTTTGTTATTTACACCTCGCTGACGTCAACACAGTCTAACACATCAGTCCTGCAATACAATCTACCTGCAGAGGTCCAGATTTAGTTTAAAGTGTTGTGGGATTAGATTAGATTAGATTTGACTGTATCATACTTAAGGTTGATAAATCCCCTTATGAAATAACATTTAAATTAACAAAATCCAGATTTTAATTTGGATCTGCATCAAATTGCACTAACTCATAAATATCCGTCCCATACATTTAACTGTGATTTTTTTCTCATTAAGATCCAATTTATCTCCCAATGTTAAAAGTTAAAAACATATTTGTGGATCCGTCCCATGATCTGGATCTGCACCATACTGCAATGGGTTCTTCCCTGACCCAGACTTCTTCTTCAATGAAACAAACAAAGTAGAATAGCAGTCAGTAGAGCAAATTCTTCCTCTAAGGTCCAACAGTCCCATTCAATCCAATCAAGCTCTAACCAAACAGCACACACTCGAAAATATAACTTCCTTGAATATGTCAAATTTATTTTTCATTCGCACCAAAACAATTAAGAAAATAATAACAACCAATCAAAATACCCGTAATAATGTGAAACTGTAACACCAACTGTATGCAGTGTAATGCCTCAGCAGTGGTGTTTGCAGGCACAGTGAATCATTTTCTTTTCCTGCACCAGTTTTGCATTTAAGTGACCTGATTGTTGTGGTAAGAGGAGAAGTACAATAACATGTGCTTGGAAATCTAGTGATGCATTACAAGTGGTGCCTTCTGCTGCTGCTGGTGTTTTGGTTCATATCAACACTAGTACGCCCAAAAAAAATCTCTCAAAACACTTTTGAAAGATTTAAAGAAATAAAGTTTATCTGTCGGCTTTAACAATTGTCGGTCAACAACTTGAACTTATATTTTAATGTAAAAATCGAAAATCGTGTCAAGTTGAATTTTGTTTTAACACTGCTTTATCTCATCCTCCTGTTTTCCATTGCCCACCTCAAGCTTCCATTGGTTTCGCTTTGTTAGGTTGTTTTCATATTCAGCCTTTGTGCATCTGCTAGTGTGTACGTGTGTGTGTTGAATTGTGATGAGGGTCTCAGTGGCAGCCGCTGTATTATCAGCTATGAGCCGAGCAGATCTGCTTGTTTGCTCAATCTGTGGCTCCACCGCTTCAAATCAAATCTCCTGTAATTAGCTGCGTCATGTGTTCGAGTTCATGGTGTTCTCAGTTGGTTGTGTGTGGTTGTTGGTGTGTGAGTGCTCTTGATCAGAATAACCATATTCATGTGGTGCTCCTCTCGGTCCCACCGGAGGAATACTGACATCATGAGGGATGGGAAGGAGCGCTGGGCAAACTGTGAAGATTGTTGTGTGTTTGCAGTTGGTTGTGTGGAGATTTAAATGAGGTGCATGGCTAACTTTAGCAGCAGATGCACTGAGCATGTGTGTGGACATTTTACTGTGTTGTGTTCAGTTCTGAATCTGAAGTCTTTCCCCTCCGTCAGACTCTTACATCCCCTCGTGTCTGTGTGTTTCAATCAGGTTCATAAAGACCTTGAATATGTGTGACCATTATTGCCACTTCTAAGATTTGCTTCGCTTATTGGTTTTACATACAATTGTCAGATTTGGTTTGGGCTAAGCTTCCAAACTATGGTCTGTAGCTGAACAGTTAATTGTCTCTAAGTGCAAACCAAAAAAACAGCAGCTTTTAGCTTTTATACTTAACGAAGCAGTAACACTTTGAGGATCTGAGATCAGCAGGAAGTGTAGAAGTCTTAAAACCTTTCTCTTTAGTCTGGCTTTTTATTGAATATGGTTTAATAGGCATCACTTTATTGAATCTATGTTGTAAATTTGATTTAATTGTATCTGTTAATAATATTAGTATTTAGTTTTATCCTATTTTTTTACTTTTATATCTTATCTTATTTATTGTAAAAGATGTTTTATTGTGATTTGAAATCTATTTTGTTGAATCTCATTTGAGGCTTTTGTGTTGTTGTTCTGTCTTCGGGTCTTGGCTCATCAGTACCTTGGCAGAGGCGTCTCACATCAGCGCATTAATGCAGAACACTAATGGGAAAAGCATCAACACGAAAACAAAATCCACAACACGAATACAAACGCAACAATGCAAGCGGGAGGTGCTTTCTGCAGGCCCCTGTACCGTCACACCTCAAATCAACAAGCACGGAATCATTATCGGCGGCGAGCTTGATCTGGTTTTCACAAGCAGCCGCGGCTCAGTCATCAAACATCACGCAGCTTGTGTCATTGTTTACATCCGTTGTCGCTCACTTATGTCTCTGTTGTGTGGCTTTTGTAGTTGAGCTGTCTCTTTTGCATTTGTTTTTTCTGTTAATGCGCTTGTGTGAGACGTCTCAGTCATCGGGCATCAGTCAACCATGAAGCACTAACCTGTACGTAGCTGCTAGACAAGTAAAGATTGATTGATTGATTGATATTAGGAATGTTAAAGCCTGTGGTTCCAGGTGGATTTGTAGTCTTGTTAATATCGTGAGAGTAATCTGATGCCAGTGTCATGTTCCAGGGGAGAAATGTGCACATGTTCACAACAGAAGCGACAACCTACAGTCAGTTTAGCTACCCTGCCCAACCACAGATCTGTGAAGAGGTCTGTGGAGGAAGGGGAGCAGTTTAGGTTTCTTTCCCAAACCAACTTACTCACTCACTTGTATGGGGGGGGGTTCTGATTCTGCTTCTTCCTCTACTCTTCCTCCTCTTTCCCGCCTCCTCTCCGTCTGTTTCTCTGTTCTCCTGTTCACCGCCCCTGCACTCGTCTTGGCCTTGATATCAAATAAAGATGAAGGTGTCGCTCTAATCGACATTGTTGCCAATGAATCATTTAGCAGTGCTAGTCTAACATCCCAGATTCCAGGTCAGTGCGTCTCACTACACATCCCGCTGCCAGCAGGGTTTAGCCTGGTGCGTCCTGCAGGCTGCACACTGGCAGCGCCGGGTCTCTGTTGTTGCCAACCAGTAAACGCCAAATGCCTTCTTTTTTTTTCCGCCTCGGCCATCCCCGGGGCACTGAGCCCTGATGTGTGCTGGCATTTCCCCACTGGAGGAGAAAACTGCTGAGGGAGTGGAATATTTTACAGGGAAGCATTTGCCCCTCAGCCTGGTTTGGGTCGAATTATTTACTAGATTTTGCACAAATCTCATCCAAAATTATTTAGTTTATTAATGATATAATAATAATAATTCATTTCAACTATATTACGCTTTTAATACTTTATACTGGTTGAAAACAGAGGAAGCAAATTAAGGAGAATAACTCAAAATATAAAATACTCATTATAATCCCACAATAGAAGCAGTTCTGAAGTTAAGCTTTCAAGGTTAGAATCTGTAAGAGCAGAAAACCTGGTGCATTGTAGAGGATTGACAACTCTTGACCAATTTTATAAACATGAGAGACCAAGGACGTGACCGATTTATATATATATCAAATCAAACAAAGGGGAGGAGCGACGTGTGTTTTCTGTTTTGCAGCGAAAAAAACAAAGCAAGAAAAAAAACTATTTATGAAGTCAAATCTGAGAAGGTGGAAAAGGTTTGTGTGTGGTCTGGGTGTCTGTTGTGGGGACCTAAATCTAAATCTGTGTACAGAGAGTGATCATTGTCGGATCAATAACATGTTTTGACATTAGGCTAATGTTAGGTTTAGGTTTAGTTTAGGTGAAGGTCAGGGTTAGTTCTGTTTTAGGTTAGAATAAGTATCCAGGGTTTTAAGAATGTGTGTGTGAGTGTGTGTCTGTGTGTGTGTGTGTGTGTGTGTGTGCAGCCAGTAAAAGTAGGTCAGGAGAGAAGGGCTCCGCTAGAAGACGATGTGAACTTGTCACCTTGAATTGCATTAGAAGCTGCTGAGGAAAGAGCGAGGGAGAGACAGATGTGAGAAAGAGGACGGAGTGGAGGAGAGAGGGACGGTCCTGAAGGACGGAGGAGAAGGAGCGAGAGAGAGGCTGAGAAGGGAGCAAGAGCAGGAAGGATTGAAGGGGACAAACAGACAAAACATGAATGGAAAAGTCACATGTGCAGGTCCCATCAATGGCTTATAAGTTTCTGTCCCAACATTTTCCTGAAATATTTGTGGAGGAACTGCTGCTTCCAGCATCCTAGTAAAATGTCTGAGTGAGAATAGAGCAGGAAGAAGTCCGGAAAATTCACAGTGAGCAAGTGAATGTTTCTAACACGGAACAAATGGGAAACTGGAAGAATAGAAATATCTTGAGTTAAGTACGAGAAGTCATATATGTAGAAGACGCAGACGAACTTAAAACGACGAGATTCAAGAGTTTTTGTTTATAAGGGCCGAAGGTAGTGTTAATTTGCAGTATACAAAAACTATGGCTTTCTGCAGGAGAAATTACTGACTGAAAAATCTCACGGAAATTGTGTACAGACATTTTTCAGTCAGTTCTAGTCTGAAAACAGCAAAAGTAAAAAATAACTTTTTTCTGTTACGAAACAGACCAAACCATCCATCTCTTCATTACCCTTGTTATGATGGACTATTCATCTTTGTAAATGAAAATCCTCATCAAAGCGGAACAATTGTGGGTAAATAGAGAAAACAATATATATATATAAGCATTTAAGGTCATCATTGAGATCATTAAAACCCTTGATAAACCCTGCCTGCATTGGGTAGTATAAGGAGAAAGGAGAACCAGACTGAAGGAGGAAGTGAGGGAGACTTTGACTCTCATCTTATCACAAACAGAAACCTACGAACTCTTTGCTGATGGGATGTGTCGTGTAAATATGTCACAGGAGTCACTCAGTCCTTGTGCACAGCTAACTAGGTTTTTCCTTCCATTAGGCTATGAACATGGTAAATCCATTAGCATGAAGGTCACTGGGTACTGGAAGCACAGGAGAGCTCGAACACTGCTGCTGACCTTGGTGGACAGATGTATACAACATCTGATCTTACTCAGCTGGTGAGCAACAGAGCGATGACTTTGTATAAGAAGTGTAATTGACATTTGTACTTGAAGAAATTATTGTGTGAACAGTATTGGAGGAATCACAATCATTTTATTGACAGTTATTACAAACATGAGATACCATATGTTAGTAACATGAAAACCAAAGGTATCGACAAAATAATAGATTATTTAGGGTTTATATCAACAGAAAACTTTTGATTCTGATTGGCTGGGATGTTTAGAGTAACTTTCAATAATGGGCAGTAAAACAGGATACCTGAGACACAGGTGTTTTTTCTAGAAGACCGTTTTAATGATATCATGTGGAAATATGATAATCTATCAAAGGGTGAGTAACTATATCAGAACAACCAAAAATGTCACATTCTTAAAAATTTAATATACAAAAATCCTTCATTAGATTGTATGACTAGACCTTTGTTATATATTTTGTTGACTTGTGTATTTACACAAACAAAATGTTGTTAGTGATTTTTTAACTCAGAAATCCCAAAAAATGTCAAGATAAAACGTAACATTTTGTGTTGAACAACGTAAATGGAAAAACTCACTGCCAACCAGATTGGCTGGTTCTGGTCCTGGCTCTTTCTTTCCCCAAGTCAAAGTGTCCTTGAGCAGGACACTGGACACTTGTACCCAAGCCTTGCATGCCTGTTATGTGTGTATCACTGGGTGGGTGAGTGTGGATGAATGGGAGACATATTCCGTGCTTTAGTTATTGATCTAAATCCCTTATTAAATATAAAACCACATCTTAATTTCCCAGTTTTTCTCACCAATTGTTTGGTGTAACTATACTCTAGAGAAACTATTTAGACTGCGCCGCCTAGATTCTCTTAGAAGACTTAGAAGAATTGTATGTCGTCACTGAATGAAACAACTCTGCACAGGGAGTCTGATGAGGACGACTTCTCTCTGCTGGGTTTGGAAAATTGGAGCCTCGGTTGAGGATTTGGACTAAATCTGGGATTAGTGAGGCCAATGAGGAAATGGCTAAAACCCATTCAACCTGCTCAGCTGCGAATTTAGTGAAGTTGAAGAAGAAGAAAAGACAAGAAAGAGAAGGAGGGATGACTTAAAGAGAAGAGAGGAGAGGAGAGAAGAACAGTGCAGTTCTTTCTGTGTTGTCATGAAAGTTCATTGTTTTTTTTGGCTCAGTCGTCCTGAGGGTTTAAAATATCTGAGCGTCAGGATAAAAACATGAAGGGGTTGGACAAATTACCAAATGAGCGGACCAATGAATGTGTAAGGGAATGTAAAAATGAACCAAAGAACAATGGAACTACCATATGAGCAAGCAAAGGTGTAAATGAACGACAATGACAACTGACTGAACGCATGATGTGAAGTTAACGCGTTATGATTCACATCATTAATTACGTTGGATACAAATTTGAGAAGTGTCACAAATACACCCACAGAGTTGATGGAAATAAATCATATTTCCATTTTCTGACAAAAGCTGCTTAACAATTTCATTAACTATGCTAATTAGACAATTTAAATGTATACTTATGAAATAAACTGAATATAAAAAGTGTCAGTCTTAAGAAAGTCTTTTATGTTTAAAATAAAATACAATAAATGGACTCCAAACTTTAAATTAGTTTTAAAAGCTGTAACCATGTGAAGTACTGATTATATATAAGTAAAAGTAACCAGGTCATTTCAGGCCAAAGCTGACACCCCTCATGGATCCTCGGCTCTGAGCCGCGATGACATCCTGCGATAAAACTGTCGGATCCTTGTTTTCTCGTCAGGATTAGATTTTCATTTCAGTGATGTTTCAAACTGCTTATAAAACAAAACCATCATCCGCATAATACAAGCTTACAGCATGTTTCTGAGGCATTTCAAGGTAAAGGTGAACAAATGTGTCAGTATGTACAGAAATGATTGAGCCAGGGATAAAAACCAAACCCCTTAAAAAATATAATAATTTAAAAGTTATGTAATATAAGAAAGTCATAACTGACTTTTAGACAAATTGAAATAGAATCACTGGCAACAGAGACGTGCTGCACTCAGATGTACATGTAATCATATGGTTGTGGCAAGATGGAATAAAAACAGTAATTCAGGTTTCGAGGGTGAAACAGAAGAAGGGCTTAGTCGTTCCTAAAACTCAGAGTGCAACAAAAGAAAAAGAAAGAAAAATATAAAAAAGGCATCAAGGAAGATAGATATAAGATATAAGATACAAGAACACTATGTGTCCAGTATTGTTGAGAAGTTGTACAACAAGGTCTGACATGATTTCCTGACAGGGACGTTTCAGGTCTGGTCGCTCTGAGCAGACATGAAAGATGAGGAAACTGCTGTCTGGACACTTTCATCAAATCATACGTCCAACGCCTCTCACTCAAAGACGGACAAAAAAAATAGGAAGCAGCTGAAGACTGGAAACGAATTCCAGCTCAATCTACTCCACTGTGAATGCATGATCTAATAAGTCAGTATTCGTGCAGTGATGTCATATCCAGTTGGTTGGCCACCTCATCCATGGGGATGATCTAAGCGACTCTGACTGTGGCATGACTGTTGGTGTCAGACAGGCTGGTCTGGGTATTTTGGAAAATGCTGATCTCCTGGGATTTTTCACGCACACCGGTACCTAGAAACGTCAGACCGGGTGGAAATGACAGAAACGGTAAGTGAGATAACCACTGTGACGTGTTTAGGAGCAGAGGAGCTTCTCGGAATGGACATCACATCAAACCTGGAGGTAGAAGAGTTTTAACAGCAGAAGACCCAGTCCGGTTCCACTGTTGTCAACCGACGCACAGAATCTGAGGCTGAAGAAGACACGGTCTCATGGAAAAACAATAACTGGGAAAACTGTCTGGTGATGGTAGGGTCTGATCCACCAACAATGTTTTCCTTGGCACAATTTGGGCCCCTTTAAACCAATCAACAGTGATATAGCTTGGACAGCATGGTTACAGTAGTAGGAAAGTCAAGTTCTGATTTTACCACTAGTTCTATCCTCCTCTCCTCTTATTCAGCTATTTAGACACATCATGCCGTTAGCTGCAGATCTTTGTTTGAACATTCATTACTTTGAAATAAGATATTGATTCTGGCGATGACCAGCTTGATCAAAGTCTGGATGAAAGTTGAACGTGGCCTCAAAGGAACGTCTCAACCTGCAGAAACCATCCTCTGTGGACCAAGTTCGGGCAATCAGCACATTCCATTTCTCTCCTTCAGTCCAGGAAGAGTCATCCGAATCAATAGGAGGGAACCAGTTACTTCCCATTAATGATACTGTGTATGTGTGAGCACTAATTAGCCTCCATTAGCTCGGACAAGAGCTGTAGAGAGAGGAGAGCATCAAAATTTAATGAGCCTCTTGAAGTCGCTCTGAATATTTGCTGTGGTTTAAGTGCTGCATCTACCTCTCTCTCTCTATCTCTATCTCTCTCTTTCTCTCTCTCTCACACACACACACACACACACAAACACAAACACACACACACACACACACACACACACACTTCAAATAAATTGGTGGGTTAGTAGATGCAAGCGATTTTAGGTCAAGGGAAAACATCATGTCCACTTAAAAAGAGACACTTGTTTGTGGCTGTGAGAGACATTTACTTACATGAACACTGAACATCTCTGGACGAGTCCCCAAGAAGAACAGTTCTCTGTACTAGAGACCTTTTTTCCAGGATTATCTGTGAATCACTTGAAAACCTTCAAAACACTTGTGGTCTTGAACTCAGTGTTTTGGGAGATTCTGAATTCTGCAGCTGTTTGATTCAGCCCCTCCACCAACCCAACCATCCACCTGTACGCTCCAACATGAACACCATCTTCTCCGTGTTAGTGGATGGAACGTGGACCAAACTAAAAAGTCAGTTAAATAAATTCTTCTCCAAGACGGTTTCTGTCTTTTCAGGCAGCTCTCATCACTCTGGCATATGTTCTAAAAAATTGGTTGTTTATTTGTTTTTTTGATGCTGTAAGAAGATAGTGAAGCGTCTGTTTGACTCCTGATTGGTCGAGAATGTGTATTGGCGTTACCTCCATCTTAGCCTGTGAGTGTGCATTCATCTTACAGATAAATAAATGTATACACCCATCACTCTGGGGAACTGAATAATTCAGTTTCAATTAATGCTCAGTCATTATGTATCAATATCAAGCTTGTTTGTCTTATGTTGTAGATTATTTACAGTAGAGTTATGATTGTGAATACGGTTAATGAACAAAGATGAAAGAAGAAAGTACAGTTATTGACTTTCTTTTGAGAGGTAGAGGAGATGATTGACATCAGGGACTTCCTGGTTTTGCAGAAACTAAAGTGAAGGAAATGATCAGTTACATAAAGTCCATAAAAAGGTGGCTTGGTAGTTATATACTTGCACTTTGTACAGATTTTTAAATACATGAGATACAAATTCGAGTTCACTCATATACTGTTAAATAAATACATATTAATATAAGAAAGCAGCAAATCCTCTAATGTTAAGATGTGTTTGTCTGATAAATAAATCATGAAAACCGATGTTGAATTACAATAATTGCCATTCAGCGCGGGAATATTATTACCATCAGGATTTATTTTTATTTTATGCCTTCTAACTTGTTTACATCAGTATTTGCTTCAAGTAAAGGGGGATCTTTCTTTCCTTCATTCGTTTCTTTGTTTCTTTTTTTCCAAGCATCTGGAAACCCAATCCCAGATATTACAGCATCTTAACCAGCGTTTGCTGTGTCTTTGGGGTTTAGGTAATTTACTTTATTCTAACCCAGTTATGACACTTTTATCGACCAAAACTCAGGTGGTTTTAAATCACCTCTCGGAGAGTCCATTATAATTGTAACTTTTCCATGTGAGGCTTCGGCTGTGGGGGATTGAGCAGCAGCGTTTGATGAGCTTCTGATAAACCTTCATACAGACCCACACACACACTACAGACAGACAGAGAGTCTGCCTCCTGGGCCACTAATGGACACGATCAATACAAGCAGACACACACACATACATATACACCCACACACACACACACACACACACACACACACACACACACACACACACTCACTCAAAAGAGAGAGAGAGAGAGAGACAGAGAGAGAACAGACACATGTTAATTGACTGGTGCCTAATGCTGGTGGCTTTAGTTTTGAGATGGAAAGGGCAATTAGACATGTGTATTTGTGTCTGTACATGCACATTTACACGTGTAACAAACAAACTACATATTTCTAAAGTCATCAGCGGTTTGTAATGTGCTTTTCTTTTCCTCTGCTGTAGCTCAACGTGTATAAGAGCCAGGATCTTGATTACCCCAATCTAAATGTTTCTTGAGAAACTATGAAACCTCTTTAAAGATAAAACAAACATTATTCTCTCTGCCGCTACCAAACACGTCTTGCTGCACTAAAAAGACAATTTCCTTCAAGTACGTAAGGTTCTTTCCATATTAAGTCATGTTACTGATGAGTCATGATACTGATGAGACAAAAGATTAAGTACTTTGTTGTTTGTGAAGCTAAAGTATAATTTAATGAGATTCTCCATATTCCTCTTTTTAATGCAGATAACACGCTCATAGTCTGATATTCCCTTTAAAATGATGTAGCCAAAGATTATGACTTTCTTCTTGGAAAATTATAACTATATCCTCGTAAAATTATGTTTTTGTAGTTTTACAACTTTATTCTCTAAAATCCCCTTTAAGTGGTCCTAATACTTTGTCATGCACATGGTCAAGATAAAGGTTTAACAGTAAAATACAAAGTAAAATAAAGTAATGAAGTGTGAAATTAGTCCCATTATTTGATTATATTGTTAAAGCAAACTCGATCCATTATGAATGTGTTCGAACCATAAAAAGCACCAATATGAGGCAGAAAAGTTATTTATTTCACTGTCACTGCTTTAAACTAACTGATAAAAATTATGAAAAAGAAAATCAGATACCTCTTAGTGAGAACCTTATGCCTGTTTAAATCAATCTCTGGCAGTGTGAAATGATGGATTTCAGTGACCAAACCGAAACACAAAGAAACATCTCTCCACAAAATATAAATACATATAAATGAAGGAATCTCTGTCCCTCTGTCTGTCTGTATTTCAATTTTCCCAACAACAGCGCATCTGATCAATTTCCAACTTGGCGCCTGTGTTCCCAAGGATTCCAGGAAGTGCGATGTTGAGCGTGAAGTTTTTCGGACGGGCAGATGTCAAGAAAGCTTCAGATATCGCTTTCCTACATGTTTCTGGATGTGAGCGCCGTGCAGCACCAGGACAATTTACAGCATGAGGATGCCAGGGTTTTCTGGGAGGCGTAACTGAACTGCGACGGCCCTTTCTACATTTTCCACCACGCACCATCAGAGCTGTGGAGGGCAGCCAAATGCAGCAGTGACTAGAATGGAGTGATGCAAAACTCTGCCAAGGCCCAACAATTGTACAGAAGTTTGTTTAGTTCCTATAGTAGAAATATAAAAGGGAAAGGGCGCCACAGTTTTTCCCAGGTCATGATCCGTCCACCAGGTTTGGTGTAAATCAGGGTTGAAGTTTAGGCGTAAACTTGCTGACAGATAAACAATCAAAAAGACAAGAGTGAAAATATAACCTCCTAATCAGAGTCAACAATTAAAAGTTGCTGAGTTCACACCACAGCCCTGGAAATTACACAGGCAGAGTAATTACTTGCTGTTCTGCATTGTACCAGTCTGAATATTTGTCTGTATATATTGCTTGTATGTGTTGATTGTAATAAGTCATTTATTTTAATTTTAGGTTTGGCCAGGGACAACAGATGGAAATGAGCCTTTTGAGCTAACTCTGGCTCATTTACAGTCATTTTGCAGTTGATTAATGAGCATTGGCCCAAATAAATTAAATTAAATTAAATGTACCTTGTAAACAGGGTAATGACAGTAATCACATCAGAATCCACAAATTAAGCTTTGTTTAGCTTAGTTTAGCACTAAACCTGGAATACAGGCTATGGGTCAGGAAGTACAACTTTAATAGTATTGTACAGTAGAGCTGATTTTATTGGGGCCTGGAAAGAAATTATGCATTTGTGCATTGTGTTGCTAAATTTCATTGATTATTGTTGTCCCGGGTCTGTACCCTTGGGGTTGAATGCACTTATTGTAAGTCGCTTTGGATAAAAGCGTCAGCTAAATGAAATGTAATGTAAAAAATTATTATAATTTATAATTTTTAGTTTTTTAAAATACGAAGGCTCCCCAAAGTGAACCCAAAACATTTTGGTTTGTGGTTGCAGTAGAAGCTGCACAGACCCCACCTCCCTCAGGTTAGTGAATGGATCAAACTAACAGGCAAAGTGCATGTGGTTCCTGTCCTTTAGATAGTCCTTACCTCACTGATCCTCTGTGTTTTTGGACAATGGGGGGACGTGGAGTGTCATTATCCATCTTTATACAAAGTCTATGTATGTCTGACTTTATAGAGTCTTTGCTTTCTGTTGTCACTTGTAATCAGTTGCAATCGTTTACATCGCTGCTGAGCTTCTCGAGAACTGAAACTTGTTTTGAACATTTAATCCATCAGCAGAAAAAAACAGAGACTCCTAGATTACCTTTTTAATAGGTTGCTCGCTCCCTGATTTAATTTGCTCGGTGAGGAGACAGACGCTTGTCGCGGGGCTGAGGCTCGGAGCAGCGATGACACGTACAGTTCAGCAGGAGTTTTTGACCACTTTGCTATTTTCTGTGCGACCATTAATTATGTTCATGTGCCCACGTCCCCTCCTGTTGGTCTTATCTATTACTATCAGCGAAATGGATGAAAGTCATTACACTGAAGGATGAGGCTGTGTTGCCTGGTTTATTTACACAGTAGTTCAATTACAGCTTATGGATCTACGTTCAGCTAATGTTTTCTGAAGACAAACAAACCTCCAACTTAATGAGTAGCTCGCTAGAACAAATTTGGACTAAATTGAATTAGACCTCGTGCTGATGCGGCCCATGCTGAGTGTTCTGCAGACTGGGTCGTTTGTCAGTGCCACAGAAGTGACGATGTTTACATGACTTAAAAAACAAATCTCGCTGTGTAACGAGCTCAGGACCCGGTTATGAAATGCATGATGTAATTACGAGTCATTTTAAGTCTCACAGCAATTATTGTTGGCTATTATCAGCCACACAAAGCAGCAGCCACTTCACTGATGGACTGGAGACTGCTTCCATTTGTCACTGTCACACACACACACAAAGAAAAACACTTCTAATACACACATACACAGAGAGATACACAGAGCTACGCCAATATACACAACATACACAACCTAATGGTGCTTCTTGTGATGAGACCAGCTACGCGTACACACATAACTCATAGACAGGGTCGTTTTAGGTCCAACTTTGATGCAGTTTTTTCTTTTTTCAGTGACTGAATAGATCGGCAGGAATTGTTGTGAAAACATTCATGGTCCCCTGAGGATGAAGCTGACTTCACATCTATCGGCACCAGAAAATAAACATTTTTGGGGTTAATAACCTAAATATCGAAAAATTTTACCTGTTATTTCAGCATATCATCGTAAACATGTTAGCGTGCTAGGACTTCGTAATTCGAAGGCTATTTTAAATGCAGCCGACAAATGTGTTCTTCCATCCCTGATAACTTAAAGCTCGAAGCGGGCCCAACCCATCCCAGAATTCTTTGCACATGTACAAAAAAAACAAAGGCAATACAACTTTCAGAGCTCCTGAATTGAGAGATAGCAACAGATTAACCTCAGCTGGTTAAACAACAGCTTTGTGTGTCATAACCTCGACTATCTGTTAATACAGCCAGGCTCAATTTAACTCACTCTCAATTACACAGTCATATATTTATGTGGATAAATAGATGAAAACTGTGATAACCACCGCAACATAAAGCTGTTAACCAGTCAAACAGTAACTGTTGAAATGATACACTAGTCAAATCACTATTGTATACAATCGCAAACATCCAGCCAGATGTCTCGTCGCTGCCTCTTCATTAAGAGAAAAGAACATTGAGAGCAGAACACCAGGAAACACAATTTGCTTCCAGGTGATGTCAGCGTTGGCTCGTCTCATTCTGAGATCACAGAGAGAAACCCCCCTACAGACATGTTTAGCTGCCTCCATGGATACTGTCGGCTCGGTAACAGGGAAAATGCTTTATTAGATTACTGTGTCGTACATTGCAGATGAGACACACACACAAACACACTGGAATTGAATGGAAAACAAACATAAATAGATTTCAGTCTGAACTAAGAGCTACATTCAGTATTCAAGACCCGTTTCCTGGGGAACAAGTCATAGATTCCAGATCAGTTTTGAGTGCCGATGTCTTGCAACAAGAATTTTTCTTTGTATTTTTTAACCAAAAGAGAAAAACATTTTAAGGGGGATCTCTCCTTCACTCTGTGGGCTTTCTACAAACCTCCAGTGTGTCTGTGTGTGTGTGTGCGTGTGTGTGTGTTTTGCGGGGGCACGTTCACCTTCACTCGTTTCCTTGACCCAGTTTCAATGTTGTCTCGGCACATTTTTAAAGCTGAAGGAAAAGAAATCCCATTTAAATCCCTCCAACATGTCTGACCTTCTCTGCTGCCCTTACACACACTCACACACACAGACACACACACACACACACACACACACACCCTGCTTGTCGTCCTCTTTCTGCCTGGCTTCACTGCAGTTTTGGGGCAGAAGAGTTGAATTATTCAGTATTACTCCTCCCTCCGAAACACAAAAACAAAACATTTGTAATTTCATTTCAATAGAGACCCCTCCCTTCTTTCTTTGTTTTGAACCTGTCTGTTTGTTTTCACACATCACTGTTTGTTTGTTTGTTTATTATTTCAGCAGGAATTACGCAAAAAGCTACTGAACCGATCTGAACCAAACTTGGTGGAGAGCCTCGGCCAGAGAAAACTGAAGAACCACTTGTTTTGTTGTGGATCCAGTTAAAGGGGTGGATCTAGGATGTTTGTTTTCACCTCACAAGAGGAAAGTTTCTGGTTCTAATCCCTGTGGAGGTTGTATGTTCTCCCCATGACATAGGTTTTCCTCATTGTTTTCCAGCTCTGGGTTATTAGGAGACTTTAAATTGACTGGTGAATGTGATTTTGAACATATAAATACATACGTCTCTGTGTGTCGATCCTGTGATACGCTGGCAACCTTTCCAGAGGGTGACCTGCCTCTTCCCAATGTCAGCTGGGATTGAAACCAGCTCCTCTGCGACCCTCTTAGGATAAACAGCATAGATAATAGATGGATGGACTTTCATTTATAATCTTGAATTTTCTAGCACTTTTGTCCATTTCTCAAGAAATTAAATCTGGATGTTGATGCATATTGACATATTTAGAGTAAAGGGTGTGTTTTTGGTGCATTTTATCTGTGAATATCCTAATTTTTCTATTGTAAGAATTAGACATTGTGTATTTCTGTGTATCCTTATCTATTACATGACGTCATTACATTACAACCACACATTGTTACTTTTGTTCTGCTGTAGTATAGCTAGATACAAGAAATCTGAATTTGAGTCAAGGCCCAACAGTCTCCTTATGAAACCACCTTTAAATTCACTACATCTTGATATTAATCTGGATCCGCACCAAAAATCACAGTCACTCTATGAGAATGTTATAGAAAGTGTTAAAAAGACTCCTGGATCTGTCCCCTGATCTGGATCTGCAACAAATTTAAATGGGTTCAGCACTGACCAGAACCACATGCTCCCACCAGGTTTCGAGTAATTCAATCCAGTAGTCTGTGTGCAATCCTTCTAACTAACAAAAACAGTAAATAAATCACAACATCTTTGTAGAAGGTAATAGGGTATTTTAGGGCTGCTGCAAACTTAAGGATAATCAAGTTTCTAGAAGCCTCCTTGATCTTGAAGAGCAAATATCGAAAATATTTGATATCAAACATATTTGATATTTACGATAATCAATGACACAATGAGCAAACCTGCAATCGCCAATGAGAGCGTGCTGACCAGGAAGGGTCACACACCGGATGTTGCCTACTTGTATATTTGCGACTAAAAACAACAATACATTTCCAACTCACCTCCAGCTCGTGCTGCAAAAGATAATTTCTTCTCAGCAATCACTCCATCCATTGTTTTACTTTGTTTTTTGTTTTTGACTACAAAACAGATAACAAGTGCAGCCAGCTGACGACGTCCTCCTCCATCTTTGCTTTTCTTCTGAACTCACGTGAGTTTCTGTGATATCCCGAATCTCAGAGAATTGTCATTGTGAAGTTGTTTGTACAAAGTGTGTGGTCTTAGGTTCTGGCCAAATCGTTTAGCATATACATTCTGACGATTTTAATATTACAAATCTATTAAATCTTTCATTATGTCTTTGGTCTCTGACATTTTTTTAAATCGGTTAAGAGTTGGAAATCCTCTCATGTGCAGAATGGATCAGTCCTATTGAGAACTGTCACTAGTTCTAGTTTCAAAGCACATTTACATTTAGTGTTTAGCTCAGTTTCTGCTCAGTATTCCATCCTGTAGTTTAAGTACAGCTATTTGTATTTTTAAGTGTATTTAAGACCATTATGTAAATTTAAAGTATCTCATTATAGTGATGCATTTACACGTATATAGGCTACAAGAGAGATGTGTTGCTCACCAGAGCACTAGAAAGCCTCTCCTTAGTAAAATAAAAATGCAGGATTTTAAGCAACACTTGCGTTTGAGCAGCGCTGTCGTGAGCTAGTTTGACATCTTTATACAACAGGGGGCAGGGAAGGTTTGTAGTCAGTTACCTGCTGAGCAGTTTTCTTCGAGTCAGACTATTCTTCAGGAATCCACCTCCCACTGTGATTGTGTGTCGCCTCTAAATGGGCCACAACCCTGCGTTCAATATGTTTGACACGGACACAAAACATGTTGCCAAAACAATTAAACCACATCGTAATGGGAAAACAGCCGCTGCAGAAAGGACGACTTGACATCAGCGTCTGAAACTGAGAACTGAACTGTTATGGAGATGAAGCAACTGAAACAAAAAAACAGCACTGACCTTGTTCAATATTATATAAAAAATAAAATTTGATTGAGATTTTTTTTCTGCTTGGTGAAAAAACTAATCGAGAGATTTTGGGCCAAACTGTAACTGGTGCTGCTGTGCTGTGTTGTCATCTTTGTCCCTTGACAGGTTTTTCCTTCCTCGACAGTCGAGCTCTCTCTGTCTCTGGGTTGTTATTTTGGTTTTCTTTCTCCCCTCAGGCAAAGCTTATCAGACAGACCCTGAAGTATTGACGCCAAAATCCCAGTCTAGTTTCAATGTGCTGCTCAGCAGGTGGCTGCACACACACACCCCCACACACGCACACACACACATACATCTAGATGGTAAAGTCCCGAGGGAAAACGGTGGAGAAAAAAAATGTGTAGAAAATAATACCACGTCTCGGCTTCCTCGGCTCGTACAGAATTAAAGAGCTTTCCATCTACTGTTTCTGCTTCTTCTTTAACCTCCAGCCATCCGCCCAACAAGACAGATTTTGTAGCCTGTGGTTCATCACAGCAGGCACACACACACACACACAGACACACACAAACACACACACAAACACACACAAGCTGTGCCAGCTTATTGCTCAAATATAATCACACTTATTTTAGTCATAGAACCAGATGTGTTGACAACAGTGGCTGTGTTGGAATTGACCACAGACAGTGAGAGCTGGAAGGTGAAGTCAGGGACAAACATGATGCTGCATCATGTTAAAGTCAAACTGGAAAACTTTCAAAGTTGGACATTTTCATCAATTTAGAGAAATGTGCAGCCAAACAAGAAGTAAGTCCCAATGGTAAAAAACTAGTAATTTGGACACTTGATGGACAACATCATATTTCAATGGTGATGGTTAAACCTGTATTGCATGAATTATTACTTAAAAACAGTTTTAATGTGTATTTTATAAAAGTGCTTAAATAATGGAAATACAATCTAGAGGTGGTGGTTCGTAAATTGTTGCCATTCATCACCACTGTTGGTGAAAGCTCTGGTTGTTTGTAGAAATGAATAGTAAAAAAAACAAATAAACCATCTTTGCCACCACTGTGTCATGATTGTGTTGAACTTTTGAAAAACCTTTGGACCAGGAGGAAACATTTTGGACTTCGTTTGGCATCTGCTTATCTGTCCACACCTGATTCTAGACATGACACACTCCATGTTTGTGGAGTACGCGTGTGCACATGCGTCCGAGGCAGAGCAGCAGATGGTTGTTTCATGTTGTGATAGTCTGGTCTTCAGAGTATCAGACATGAATACCGAACCCTAAAGACCTGTGGTAGATATTTAGGCAGCGATATGAAAAAATTTAAGCTAAATACCTGTGGCATTTATTCAAATGAATGACAGATGGTGCAGAGCAGATAGAGGGGCATCTGAGAGGAGAGATAAGGAACCTGCAGAGAGAAACACCTCAGTGTGAGGACGAAGACTTCAGATAGATCAACCTCAGATTATCTGGAATACATTTCACATTTAACTACTAAGATTATTTCATTTTGAAGGTATAATAATATTTTAATACTGAATACAGCTGATAGAATTTGATAAGACATTAACAGCTAAAGGATTTTCAATTAGAAGGCAAGTACAAAGATAAACCACATTATTCGTCATTTTTAATCTGGTCTGTTATGTCACCTTTTTAATGCCACTAATGTTGGGAAACAGCTGGATCAGAACGACATTGGGAATCCACAAGATTATTTTTCTGATAAGGTCTAAGGTCATATGCAGGAAATGGCATCAGTGGTTTTACAGCAGGTTCACAGACAAGCCATCAGATGTCATTAGGTGACAGAATTGGAAATCCCAGTTCCCTGTGTGGGTCTGTTTTTGTACCTCGACTCTATGTGACGATTGTTTTCTGTTTCGTTATGAGGCCAAACCAGGATCTAATCTGTTGTTTCAGGTTTCTTAACACAACTTACTCCCACAACTGTTACCCAGCCTGGGTTGATCAAACCTTGACTCTTTTCCAAGGATCATGAGTCAGTCTCAGTGGTTAATCATGACGTTTCACCATGTTTTTATCGCATTGAACAACTCATTTAACACAAACTAATCGAAAGTTAGTTATCTGCTCTAACATCCTCCTGTGGGCCTCTTAAATTTGAATTCGTGACTAAAAGCACATTTCAGCTGCCTTTACTTACTAACCAACACTGCCCAATGTATGTCCTTGCATCCTTTACATTGGCTTCTATTGTTAGCATAGCTATACATCAACTAGAGGGCATCGCAAAATCGCAAGTTTTTGACAAAAACAAACATACAAACGGTGGAGGAGGGTCCGGCAATGTAGCTTTTATTACAAAGGCAAAAGCCTGTTCCTTGGCTAAGTATCTACGTTATAAGGACCCCCCCCACTTAGCGCTATGTGCCGATCGAAGGCTTCTTCTGTTTCCGTATAAAATCCAACATTGGGCCTTAATGATAAGGTTAAAATCCCTGTTTATATTTAGACTGTTCCTTTGTTCAACCAGGGGTCACCAGTGCCGGGGACATGATCCCTGGCCAGCTTCCCACTCATGAGAATAACATGAACTCTGATGGTTTGGGGGTTACAGTGAGAGAAGGAACTGCTAAGGCAGATTTTCACAGTGCAAATTCACTCAAATGTAAACAGATTTTCAAAACTGCCAAACTGACTGAATCCATGACTAAATTCATGTCTGCATCAGTAAAATCATGACACGTAGAAACAGCAGCTCAGGGGGAAATGAAAATATATTTTGGTATATGTACAGATCTATATCTGTGTTTTGAAACTTGCATGTTTATAGTTTGTGTTTATCTCCTTCTCTGTCTCCTTCAATCTCTTTTCCTTCTGCATTTAATAATTGCAGAAGCACACACGCAGAAGTTTTTATTGCCAAGCGAGATTCTCGTGCCAGTACCACACTCAGAGTACGCAGAGAGAGGAGGAGAGAAGAGGGATGGGAGGATGCGGGGAGACATTCGGGGAGATTGAGGGAAAGATGGACATGGAGAGGAGACAGGAGGTGAGGAGGCGGGAAGCAGTTTGGGAACTTTCAGAGTGCACGGCGGAGAGTTTCGCGGGGCACGCGGGCATGTGTGTTCACGTTGTCTGCCCGTGTGGGAAGCTGATAACTGGTGTAAGTCTGTGTAGGTGTGCGTGGGTGGATTCAGCATGTGCGATGAGGTTTCTGGTTCATAGAAGTTTGGAAAAAAATCACCAGAAGCACAAACTGTTGAGGATTTTAAAAACTGAAAATTCTTCTGGTGCTCAGCTCCACACACACACACACACACACAAACACACACAAACACACACACACACACACACACCTACAAACACACACACACACACACACACACACCTACACACACACACACACACACACACACACACACACACACACACACACACACACACACACACACACAAGCACACACACACTCTCTTTGCCCTGAGCCGGGTTTCTGCTTCACAGGACCTTCAGTGAAGAGAGAAGAATGATGTCATCTCTGAATAAAACATGTTAGAGACGAGCGAGACGTCTCCGCTGGAGGAATGATCTCATCGGTTTGCGGGAAAAATCTGCTCCTGAGCGCAAAAAGATTTAAATGTCAGTGTCAGCACATCACATCAGATCTAAAATTATGTTGTGGCTTCATTTAAATCACGCCTCACACATACACACACACTTGTACCTGTTTCATACACACACACATATGACTCATAAGCCGTCCTGAAATCTTAAAGTTGTGACCTCATCTTTGATTGTGTCAGATTGTTTTAAATGGCTTCACTAATTCCCCTAAATTTCCGAGCCACTGGCATTTTAATTTCTGTCCATCTGTCTCATTATTATGAGTTTGATGTTGAGGGAATTTCTTCAAATTGGTTTCAAATTTGATTTATGGCTGAACTGATTGGATTTTGTGGGTCGAAGGTTAAAGGTCAAGGTCCTCATGTTCGTGTGAGCGTCATATGAGGAACATAATGTCAATATAGTGAAACTTTACATTTGACCAAAAATACACTCAATTTTTTTTATAAATACATATATACAAGTCAATAATCACATATTATATGAGTCTTTAGTTCCTGGTTGGTGGAAGACATACAAACACATGAAATTCATTTTAGTTTCTTTCTCCTATTCTTCATCTGATTCTTTACACCATGATGTGGATTCTTGCTTCTCTGAACAGAATCTCAGAGCCCATCGGTTATTGTCTGACATTTAGGGCCGTTGGTGTAGATAGCGGATATCAGGGTCGACACTCTGTCCTACACTGTTTACAGTCTGATTAGTTTCACCTGTCACACAAAACACAATTAGTATTTTGTAGGCATTGTCCAGCCCATATTTTGGCAAATCTGTATTAACAGTTATCTGCATATGAAAGCAGAAAAATGTAAAGTCTAATTCTCTATCTCTTCGCTTGTATCTGTGTGTGTGTTTGTTTGTGTGTGTTTGTGTGTGCTCACATCCCACATCAGAATAAACAAAAGGGTATAGAATAAAACGAAACTGACTCAAACTACAGAAACTGACATGTACACCTGTTCGTTCAGTTGCCCTGCTGATCACATCAGTCACACAATCAAACCAATGAGAGCAAAGATGAGGAATCGAACATGCGGTAATTACTGGAGAACATCACGACCTCCTGCTTACACACCCCGGGCTCAGGAAGGGACATGGGAGAGCAGACAGTGGTTAATTACTATTGGCCCTCCACTGCCGTCCCACCAGGCATCAGCCTCGGTCGCTCCTGGTGCTAAAATAATTAATGCTGTTGCCGTCATCCCCGCTCCCTGTAGCCATGGCGATGAGAAGATCCCCCCTCCCCCGTCCCGAGGTCCCCCTGGTTGTCAAGCAGCAGTTCGCCAATGAGAAAAGTCAGTGTATGTGTGTGTGTGTGTGTGTGTGTGTGTGTGTGTGAATATAGTTCAACGATAATTGTTTAACGTGATTTTAAATATGTGCTTTAAGGTTCAAGACGTCTTTCCTTTGAGTCAAAGTCGCCGACATCAGCTTTAAAACAAAACGAAACATTTAATTTAATTGTGTGGACACTGAAAATCATCTTTGACTTTGAGACAGTGGGTTTCTTAAGACGCAAGCATTTTCTTTTTACTGGTGATTATACTGAAAATGTAGGACAACTAATGAGGTTACTTCACAACTAATGATGAACGCATCAAAGGCTAATTTTGCTTGAAAGTTGGATTAATTTGTCGCAACTCTAAAATTTATGTTAACATACTACAGAATGCTTTAGCCAGATATCAGTATTGGAATGTAACAAAGTACATTTACTTCATTACTACACTGAAGTATATTTTTCATGCATTTTGGGTACTTTTCAGATTTACTTTCGATACCAATTAAGTATAATGCAAGTACTTTTACTGAAGTGGAAAAGGTAATATGGTACTTTTGCTTTTACTTGAGTAAATGTTTGCTAATTTATTTATACGTTATAAGTAAAATGTTTGACTACTCACTCTGCGCTTGACAAATATATAGGAAACCTAACAGTTGCCTAAATTATGTTCGCTGGCTTTGACACCAGAGGTCAGAATTTATTGTTCCACATCGCACATGTGAGCATACTTGAGCTTCAAAAACACTCGTGATTTGTTCAGCAGGAGCAGCTTTAATGTCTCTCAGCAGCCTTTCTTACCTTAGTGGCTGCAGTCGCTATGAAGGTCCTGAAGGTGCGATTGTGTATCTGTTGAATAACAGAGGACAGAGAGGATAGAGAATCATGTTTAATTCTTGCACCAGTTCCAAGGTTTACGTGTGACTTCTCCAGAATGCTTCTAGGGCTTAGACCTGAAACTTTCAGGGGCAGGAACAACAACAAAAGACTGATCCTCAATAAGGTGCATATAAGACCTCTCTGAAGTTATGTTAAGGTCAACTACAATTTGTCTTTTCATCTCTTCTGTTCTGTTAATTTATATTTTCATCCCTAAAGTCATATATGCACATTACAGACGTTACAGTTTCAAAGTAGAAGTAAGTTTAAAAGTGTGGCTTTAAATGTTTCTCAATGGTCAGTATTAGGCATTTGAAGCTTTATTCCTGCTTGGAGGTTTGTAGCTGGTTTGCGCGTAAAAAGTTTTGAACATGTGACTTTTATTCTTTATCTTCTTTGTTTTGAAGAGAATGTTAAAGTTAAACTCAGGTTAATTTGGACACATAGTAAAACTATTGAAGAAACACATAAACTGTTGATTCTCCCATCCGTGGTAGGTAGCCTATCTTCCGATGAAACCACATTTAAATCCTTTATCCAGATTTTTATTTTTATCAGCACCAAAATGCAAATTTATAAATAACCGTCCCCTAAATGTTACTGATATTTTTTCATCAAGATCCATTTTTCTCTATAAATGACTGTGAGAAAAAAGTAAAAATGGCACAAAAACACACTTGTTCCAAATGTTAAAGTAAGTTATAAAAAAGATTCCTGGATCCACCCCCTGATCCGGATCTGTAGCTAAATGTAGTCCTTTCTTGCCTGACCAGTAATATATTCTTTGACCAAGCTTCATAGAAATTGGTTCTGAAGTGGCAAAATCATGCTTAAAAACAAACAAACAAACAAACAAACATGGGTGAAAACATAACCTTGTTAGTGGAGGGAATAAAGTAAATTATTCCCCAGTGAATGCACATCATTTCAGCTACACATCAGTCATATCTATAGGGTTCTAGCTCTTTTTGTAACTGTGCAGAAGCTGAAAAAGTAATTTTGCCCTATAAAATCAATACTTAAATCGACCAGATTTTTTTATTGCAATCAAAATCCATACGATATTTCCCCCCGGGACACTAGTTAAAATGAATGGGAAAAAAGAAACGTGATTCCTGGATCCACACAGATACATGAAGGGTTCTCTCTAAGCTTGTGTTCCATCCTTCCACCGAGGTTTGTAGAAATCTGTTCTGTATCTTTTCTGTAATTCTTCCGACAAACAAGCAAACAAACCAACCAACAAATAACAGGGCTGAAAACATAACCTCCTCTGTGAAGATAAAAATCACTGTACACCCGTGTGTCCCTACAGAACATATCATTCCAAAACTGCTGGCATTAATCTGCAGCCTGTGCTCTTTTGGTTTCCACCAGATTTGGAACCAGACTGCAGGGATTTGTTCCCATTCAGCCACAGGAGCATCAGTGGGGTCCAACACTGATGGTGGGTGATAAGGCCTGGCTCACAGTCAGAGCGTTAGAGTTGGACGGGGTTGAAGCTCTGTGCAGGCCAGTCGAGACCATTCAAACCAAACTGGGAAACGCCATTTTTTTTATGGCTGTGGCTTTGTGCACAGGGACACCATCATGTCAAAGAGAGAAACACAAAGTTTGAAGGACAAGCATTATCATTTCCCTTCACTAGAGGCTGACGGACTGGATAAAAACAAGAAAAACATCCCCAGGCTGTAAATACATGGAAGCTGGTGTCCACGCTGCAGAAAGATATCGCATCACTTCCCTAACGGAGCATCTTCAGTCTCACGAGTCACATTACAAAGCACTTGTTCTGCACGCGATAATCTTGCACCACTTTGGGTCACATTGATTTTTATGGTTTTGCTCTCCACAGTAAATCCCTCACACTCTCCACGCGCCTGTTGACCTCGTCTTGCCCCTGCTTTCATTTCTGTCAAACGCACTGGGCTTTTTTACGGATTGAATCGCGATGACTATGGGGGTCAAACAATTTGCAACAAGCCACTTGAAAAGGATTATGTGCTCGCGTGCCCGTGTGCATCAGGAGGTGTCCTGGTGGTCCTCTGTTTTCTGTTGGACCCTCTAATCCTTTTAAATCAGCTTAGTTAATCCCACTTTCTTCTCACAGCTGCCGCGTCTTCCTGCAGCCTCATTCAAGCACTCTCTGCATGGTGCTGCGTTTATAGCCCAGATCCCAAAAAAAACCCACTGTCATTTCTTTGGAAAATATGCTTCAGTGCAAAACACAGATCACACATCGGTTTCCCCTCTGTGTATCAGATCTGAGACACTGAGCCATTTAACTGGTAAATGGTTTGCAAAGGAAAACACAATTGAAGCAATTGACATTTTGTAGGAAACACTGTTAAACACTTCCCCCTCACTTCAATCAATCCATCCATCAATCAATCAATCAATATTCAAATCAATCAATCAATCAATCAATCAATCAATTAATTAATCAGGGATATTTAAGACATCTGTTAGCTTTGTAGCTAATCTTGCTTCAGCCATTAGACCAGGGGTTTTTCCCCCCTGCAGTTTTCGGTAGCCTGATACTTTGAGGAAGAAACTGCATTATGATAGGAACGCTAATTGTTTGCACTGATTTAGTTTCTTTCCAGGCGAATGCTACCGACAAATCCCGATCGTAAACAGTTGTATACCAGTAAGAACGGTTTAGACAACTGTTTAACTGTATTGTTGTATGTGCAAACTAAGGATAACTCCCTATAACGTCTCACATTGTAGGTCACCACCTGCTGCTGTTTTTGTTGTAGGCGCTCTTCATATTTGAACAGCATTTGTACCCAATTCTGGAACCGCCACCTTGAAACCATGCTCCAACTCTGTTTAGCATTTTGACCTGCTAGTGTCATTACTTCATTCCATTAATGTTTTTTGTGGTTCATGTAACTTTAAAACATTACTTTACAGTATTTTCATTGTGGGGAGGGTTGTGCCCTGGATGCATGTGACTGCCTTCAGGATCCCTTTTCACCCCACTCACTGGTTTCAGCCTGTATAGGGTCAGTCACCTCCACCAAATATACTACCTATATTCATCATCAGTTTTATATTTTCAGTTTTGCTGTCGCACTGTTTTCACTGTTTTTTTTATATATACTTACATCTGCTGTACCATCATTTTTACAGGGTCTGTTTGTCAAATGTACAACTTTGTATGCCTCAGTTATTTATCTTTAAATCTGTATCAGCTTTGTAGTTTTGGTGGCGAGACTTTCATCTCATTGCAGTGAACGTATGCTTGACTCATTTTGACCTTTTATTATTCATATGCTCTTTGGTTTTACAGTTTTGTTTGCAACTTGATGCCTACTTTTCCCTCAGGATCAATAACGCATATATCCATCTATCTATCTATCTATCTATCTATCTATCTATCTGTCTGTCTGTCTGTCTGTCTGTCTGTCTGTCTGTCTGTCTGTCTGTCTGTCTGTCTATCTATATATCTATCTAGTCTGTCTGTCCGTCCGTCCGTCCGTCCGTACGCCCGCCCGCTCGGCAGGTTTCACTTGATGTTAGCATGTAGCCAGATCAGACATCAGCGTAACCTACGTGCAACAGGAAGATCTCCAGATCATGTTTATTTTGCATTCAGATCTGTATAGTTATTGTTAAATTCAATGCATCTCTGAAATGTGTTAAGTTTGTTACACATTCGTTACAGGAATGAAAAGGAAAGAAAGGTGTGAGATCCAAAAGTAACTCTTCCCTGTGCCACTGGTACTTTTTTTGAGTCGCAGCTTTGCCCTTTTTCTCCTTCAAGTATTTGCTCGCAACCTCCTGCCCAGAGATCTGTTTATGGAGGTAGAGTCTTTGAACCCCCACCTTTATAGTTCACAGGCTGTGATGTGTGTGTTTGTGTGGGGTGGGGCTAATGTCAATGCTAATTATGCTTCCTCAAGCTGAAAAACAGCTCTGCTGCCCCAGTTCACAGGATCCAAGGTGCCAACCGACCAGAGTCCTCACTTTGGAGAATCAGGACGGGTGAAGGGGTTATCGAGGGTGGTGGTACCAAATCTCTTTGCTATTCTCTTCTTGAGGAGCTCTATGAATGTATTCATGGATAACAAAGATGAATGAGAAACCGCTAAAAGTTGCAACACTTTCACAGAAAGCAACTAGAGAGGCTGCATCATTCAGCTATAGCTTGTCAACACTGAATTAGCAATGCAGCTGTAAGCCCCTGGGACAGAAACACTGGGACGCCCTTTATTTTGCTTACTAAAGAGAACCTGAGGAGGTAAGTAAAGCTGCGGAGGAAAAATAATCATAATGAGTCCTGAAACAGCTGTGGCCTGTTTCAGGCTGCCACTGCTGCAGGTGGCATCCTCTCCAGAAGAGGGCTGAAGGTCAACAGACTGAAACTGCTCGTCTTCCAAAATTAAACCGTTTCTGAGAAGGCTCAAAGATGGAAAACATGTCAGCTTCCTGAAAGTGAAGCCAAAGAGTCTCAGTAGCCCCCTGGTGGCTGATGCAGCATAGGTCAGGCCTATGCTGCCTCCATGTTTGTAGATGGGACATGAACAAAACTAAAAAGTCAGTATATAAATTTCCCCCAAAAATGGTTTCTGTCACTTTACGTAGTTCGTTTTATATTTTTTCTTGTTTGTATTCCTTTCCTGTTTTTATCCAGCTCCGACTTTACAGATCGTTCCGTTCCGGGTTCTCTGTTTTGTGTTTTATAAATTTTTACCAGACTGATAATGTGTTACATTAAATCTTTAATTATATTCCATTGAAAGTTTTTTCTTCTATTTTAAGTTCAGCTGATGTCCAGTTATCTCAGGTTTCTAAATTCAACTCAACCACCCTCTGTGCGTTTCTTACATTTATATTCATTACATCATATTCATATTTATCTTCTGCCAATTAAGCCGGGATTTTAACCTAGTTTTCTATTCCCCTGCTTGCTCCACTGTTCAACACAATTAGAGTCCAACACTAGCTGGCTCTTAGTTAGCAATTAGTGTCCTAACCCACAATAAAACACTGAAGTAATAACTGTTTTTCCCTCTTTCCCATAAACACATCAAAGCAATTCAATTAGATGCCCACAAAACAGAGATTATACTATTAAGCAAATGAGGAAGCTACAAGAAACTGAGCTAAAGTGAGATAATGAGAAACAGTCCGGTTTGGAATGAGGTTCTGTCACCAGGGGGCGTTAACTACGAATAATAAGCTTCAATTTTATGGCTCTTTCAAAAGCTAAATATAACAGCACTTTTACAAAGTATGTTGTACAGTAAAGTCAAACTATGAAAAGTCAAATTAGCCAAAATCTCCTGTCAAGATAGATATTTGTTTTCAACTCACAGGCAGAATAATTTACTATAAAGTGCAAAGAACACAAAATAATGATTAAAATAGGCACAAAGATCTGGGACAGGCAGAACTTAACCAAACTGAGAGACTGCAAATTAACGTGAGAAGAAGAAAACATGATGCTTCGGTTTAGAGCAGTGTTTAAAGGCTGCTGAAGTGAGAAGAAAATATAAACAGATTTACAGCCTCGGGGCAGAAAACCCAAATCAAGGGCCACAGTCTTTTTTATCTTTCAGTGCGAAACTCAAACACTGCAGCAGTTGGCAGTTGCATAGCAATTAGAGGCAGGATAAATCGATACCTCCCAGGATATGACACAGTGGAACGGCTTCCTTTCACAGATGAAATGTATTAAGGTCGGTGAGAAATAAAAATAGTGATGGGAGATGGAGAGAGATGAGAGCTGGGTTGTGCTCTATAAGCATACCAGAGCCAGTGTGTGTGTGTGTGGAGCTTCTATTCAGCGAGTGGGAAAATAAATATGTGCAGAAACAAGTTTGATGCATCAGAGGTTCACGTCCTGGGTCTGAGCACCAACTACTTCTGGCTATTACATATTTATATATATATAACCAATCTTTTATATAGTTTCAATGTGCACATACATTGCAATTTAAAAATAAAATTTACTGAATTGATTTATTTGGGGGGGGGTTTTCTGATTGGACCGCATGGCTGCAAAGGCTCATGGGACTGTTAATTGTTCTGGTAGAATGTAGCTGTTTTTATCGTTTTTGTAATGTTGTGTTACTGTTCTGACTTGGTTGTAGTGGTTTTTATGTCTATGCAATGAGGATAGTTTTAATTTCAGTTCATTTTAGGCACTCTGACTGAGGGATGTGGAGTCACTGCATGTGTCAACAAACTGATGAATCTTCAACACAACCGTATTCTATAATGGATCCAGATAAAAAATATGTGCCCAGTCTAAACCATCGTGCCCATACAAGACTGTTTCACTATGACCATACCTATCTTTACTAAAATACACACATGAGCCACATATTGCTTTAAGTTCCAAAGCTTTTTGACTTTGCCAGTGCAGTTAAATTTAAACAGTGTCAAGAAAAAGTCACTGAGGATGCTCAGCCACTGCATCACAATGACTCCTCAATGTGATTATAGTTTGGAGCTCTGTGGCCCTTCTGTTATTGATAGAAATTGGAAAAAATAAATGTGAAACTCCTTTAACTTTTGACCTAAGCACCACCAGGACGATCTACAGCTATTAAATAGAGGTTATTACAATAAGTCCTATGGGGCTGAAAGTCTGACTGTGCGTCCTTCACTTGTGAATGTACTTTAACTTGTGATGCTGCAACTTTCAGTCGAGTGAAAGAACTGAATCGCTTGTTCAGTCTCTGCAAACAGTTTTTAAAAACAGGTGAGGAGAGCAGCAAAGGTCTGGAAATGATCACCCTCTATAGGCCACATTAGCATCACATTAACCTTTGGGAAGTGTGTGTGTAGGTGTGTGTGCTGGTGTAGAGGACAAAAGGGTCAAGTTCTTTCTCTCATATCCTGCCACACCTCTTGTTTCCAAGCTTTTCTCTGCTTCAATTTTCACAGCAAACCCATTGTATCTAAAATCAGTTGTTCTCAAAAATGCATTCATGTATGGTTTTTCTCTAATGATGACTCAAAGTTCAATCTTTGATATGCATAACGGTTGTGTGGGCACAAATGTTCTGCATCCCAATGAGAAGCTACAAAAATAAAACCTTGCAAGAACACCCCTCTGCAACTTACTGCATGGACTAATCCTCTAACATAGGTTGTTCACCTTTATATAGCCTTTGTACTTGTAAATATAAATAGACAACATGGCCTACAGATGTTTGCTTTTTGTTTGATTCAGTTCCCAAATCAAGATGCAACCTGAGGTTGTTGGGTTTCTAATGGCGTGATGAACTGTCCTTGTGTGTGTGACTGACAACTCACTGCTGTCGGTAAATGTAGGATTTATGAAGAATTTATATGTGCATATACACACTATATATGTGTATATACAGAGTATATATGAAGTAATAATCCCCTCCCCCCTTTAACATCAATGAGGATAGCAATGAAAATGTATGTTGCATCTGTGTAATGCTGAACAGTTTGATATCACAACTTGTGAAATCATACAAAAATACGCACACAAACTGAGCTCTTCTGCAGTGAGGTTCGCTGGCTGTCATTTTTAGCTCAATCCGAGTAGAATTTAAGAAGCGTGTCCATGGATGTGTGTGTGTGTGTGTGTTTATGGATGTATGTGTATGTGTGTCGGGGTGGATGCATGTCCATCTCTCCTCCTCCCTCCCAGTTTTAAGCCCAGTGCTGAGCTACTAATGGAGGACAAGCCTGTTAGAGCAACACGCCACGCTTTACCAGCAGCACACCAGGGACACACACACACACACACACACACACACACAGACAGACATAAATACACAGAAGACAGACTAAAAACTCCAACATATTCATGCAATAACACAGAAATGCACCAACAATACAGAACACATACACAGATGAATACTCAGGAAAACAACAAGCGTTCAGTTCCATAATAGGCAACTTGCAAACACACAGCAAACCCTACACACACCCTCACACACACGTCCCAGTAGAGTTCACCGCCATAGCAACAGCCTGCAAACAGCTAATCTATTCAGTGATGCAGCAGTCGTCTCTCAGTGTGAGCAGAGCCTCCAATTATACCTTCATTTGTTTGTCAGTTGTTTGGAGGGGAACATGAAAACCAGCAGAACTGCAGCTCTCCAGTTTACAGTGTGGAACTTTTTCTCTCATCATACAACGGAAAATGTATTCTTTTTGAACAAAACGCTTAAGGACACAGAAAAGTATTAATTAGTAATTGGCTAAATGCAGCCACGAAGTGTGTTATAACAGCAAGCTTGCAGGTTTATCGCATCTGTATTCTCATTTATGATAGTACATTGCAAAGATAATCTTTATATTTTATTGTCCACCCTAAAGGGATAAGAACAAACACTTTTGTATGTATAATGCAAAACAGTTTGATGAACCTTATCATAAATTGACTATAATTAGAAATTAGAAAGACGTAAAATCTGAGTCTGGAAGGTGTTCTCTTAAATGACCACCAGAGGACGACTTCCCTGGTTGCAATATGAACTTGGTTTCTCAGAAAGTCTGAGAAAATTATTTTTATTTTTCACTTGATTTATAACATCAGTAAATATTTTCCTGAGGAGTTTATGTTTATTTTGTAAAGGATGGTCAGATAGACGTTAAAGCTTAATATGCATTGACTGTGTGAATGATAATACTGTCCAATGGGTACAGGTCGTTGGTGTGGTTGGGCGTGCAGTTTCCTCGAGCTCTCGGTCAGGCTCCACCCCCTGCTCATCCAAATATGGTCACTTCTGGTTTCAGTAAAAAAAAAGGCGCTGGACAAAATGCCAAACTTGAGGCTTCTGAACGGCAGCTCACAAACTAATGGGGGACTTCACGTTGGGTTGACAGCGGCATAAAAGTCTCAGAAAATCTTAGGTATGTGTCCTGGTTGTAAATAGCGAATTACCAACTTTGGGTTTCTAGAGAATTGTCTATGTAATGTTATTTTTGGCTACACACTGTTTTTGCCATTGGTAACCATTACCAGATGACGATGGATAGTGTATGATATCCTTCTGACAAACTCAGAACAGCTTTGGGCTGCGCTTGGGGAGGAAACAATAACACCATTTCTCAAAGAGAAACCTTTGAAAAGCCAGGAGAAAATGTAATTCTGCTCATTGCTCTTGACCCTTGTGTTTCACCCTCCTTGCATCACTCAGATGTTGGAGACTAGATGTTGAAAGTGGATTGACAGAAGGAGAGAACAGATGAGAAGGAGCAG
Organism: Pseudopleuronectes americanus; assembly: GCA_038501795.1. NCBI lineage: Eukaryota > Metazoa > Chordata > Actinopteri > Pleuronectiformes > Pleuronectidae > Pseudopleuronectes > Pseudopleuronectes americanus. The sequence continues at coordinate 4,991,275 of CM076727.1, forward strand.
AGGATGTGAGAAAGGAATGAGGGATTCAGAGACACAGCAGTGTGTGAGCTGGAACCAAGCTTGGCAAATTGGACTGAATTTTCCGCCTGTGCGATTTCAATACACAAACGCAGGCGTACATAACCATACCTAATAACTGCCAAGCTAATGCATTGTATAATCTCCTCTAAATTAATATGTTAGACACAATTGCCTGGTAATTAATTCCTCTCGCAGCATATCCAAATGAGGAGATTTATTCGGATCTGTCAATCATAAAAACCCCAGCGCCTGGGGCAGATTATTGCCCAGTGTGATGTGGCAGCGTAAGGATGATGATGACGATTTGCTAGTATATGTCTGGTATGTATAAACATCCATTACCCGGGTCTTTAAAGATCCAGTGACGAGGGCTGGTCATCAAGCGAAGGTCATTGTGGCGAAGGGAAAAGCAGCAGCCTTTTGTTTTATGGCTTCATAAAGAACATAGTGTCTCCAAGGGCTCTTCAACCATCCGACATCCACCCTCCATTCAGTTTCATGGCTTTTCCTTTCCCACACTTATTACTCCCCTTTGGTGAAAGTGCTGCTACAATCCACACAAAGAGCAGCATGAAAAGCCTCCCAGTTTTTATTTCTAGAGACGAAGTCTAAAATGACTCGTGCCCTTCAACAGCAGGAAGAGTGAAATAGTAAATACAACACAGGAAGGATGGAGCTTAGATGTGTTAAACTAAAACCTGTGAAAGTCACCAACCCTGCTATGTGCAGTTTCATTGTAAGACACTACTGGCCTTTTGGTTTTTTTTCTTTCACAAGCAGCTTGATACCTGTTTGCTATGTGGTCTCATGAACAGTATTTAATGACAAAGACAGATTAAAGGCGAGATATTCTTCTCATATTCTGGTTCATAATTCAAATTTTGAAAACGCATCTCTCTCCTCATACTGTCCATTTCTGCAGCTCCTCTTTTCCCCCTCCACATGAAACACTTGGTTTTAGCTCTTGTCACTTTGATTCCCAGGCCACACAGGGTGCCGCATGTCACGGCTGCATCACGTGCACGTCTGATGTTGACACAGAGCACGTCTGCTGTTTGTTTTCTGCAGAGCTGCTACGCGGGGTTTTTGGTATGACTACTGTGTAATCTTTGAATGAAAGTAGGCCTATGTACCTGAACTTAGTGCCAGGACTTACTCATACTTACTGTATGAAGCCATGCATCTTCTGGCCCCCCTTGGACAACCACTTCCAGCACATATAGTAAGTATCAGCCTCTCGGGTGCCAGACGAGCTGTTAGGTGTGCAATATGTAAATGTAGGCCTGGACTGACGAGGTGTTTCAGGAGCTTGGAGAGGAGCTTTGGTCTTTTGACTCTGCAGAAAAACTGAAAAAAGGAAATGTCTTCTTTTAAGTTTTTGGATTTATGACTTATTAATTAATTTCGGTTATATTTTTCTGAAGTTTGCATCAAGGTGTTGACAGCTCTGGTCGAGGCTGGCAGCTGCAAACAGGTGTTGAGTGGGTAAACACCTCTGTAGTGAAAAGAGAGAATATCTTGCATTGAACAGCAGATTCCCACCTGCAGAATGCAAATCAAATAATTTGAACAAACACACCAACAGCTGCTTTAGGTTTTAACCTTAAATCAGAGCAGCTACATTTTCTCCAGATCCAAAGCTCAAAACCAATATGTCATATTAAATCATAGCTCTTTTGACAGTTTGTTTCCATCTCTCTCCCTCACTCTCTCCTCTGTTTTCTCACAGCTATAAACAATGGTTCATAGTTTTTTCTTTCTTCTCTGATTTATGTGCTTGTCCGCCTGCAAGAGCTATGTAAATGATTTGCTAAGACAAACACTGGTAACCCACATGTAGCTCACGAGCAGTTAGTCAACAGAGTGATTGTGCTGCAGAGGCGGCATAATATGTTCAGAATTCATCTTAATTAATGCACTGATACACAAAGGTGGCGCTGAAAGAAATACTGAATTAACATTATCAATAAGGTAATCAAGAGAAAGATAAAATGGTCTAGTAGATCCAAATATTCCAGCTTCTTAAATGTGAGGATTTTCACTCCTTTATTAAAATGAGCTAAAACGTTTTTTTTGGAATTTTAACGGTTAATTTAACTAAGAATAATAAAACTGTAAGTTACTTATTCAGTATCAAGTAAACAACAATGGGGAAATGGTCCCTGATGGCAATGAAATGATGGGAACACTCACTATTTGTACACACACTCACACACACACTTTGTAGACACAGTTCAAAAACGCATAGCATGAGATATAGTTCTGCACACACACAAAACGAGAGGTAATTTACTTTTCAACTATTTGCTCATCCCTGGTTCAGCAATGAAAAAACACACACAGACACACACACACACACACACACACACAATCAGGCCTGCAGGCATGTGGTTTTTTTTTATTAAAAAGCAGAAAGCGCAATTAGCTGCAGAATATGCTTAACCCTGTATCACTCCCTTAGCTCGAGGATATATTGCTTCTTCCTCCCCATTATTAAAAATATCACAGACATAAGAGGAGGAGGCTAGCAGACAGGAAATATCACTGCTACATGTCTAGCAAGTGGAGGATGGGAAACGTGTTCCATTTAGTGGCAGGAAGGCAGGCGTTAGTGCATGCGTGTGTGTGTGTGTGTGTGTGTGTGTGTGTGTGTGTGTGTGTGCGTGTGTGTGTGTGAGAGAGAAAGAAAGAGGAACAACAGGCTGAATGCATTTTAATCTCCATGTGTGTTTGAATATATTGTCATTGTCTGGATATAATTGCAATTTTATGTCAAATATGACACTAATTATTGGACGTGTTGGATGTAATGTGACCAACAGTGTCCGTCCCTCACTCACTGACTGGCTGATGTATGTTGTTGAAATGTATGTGCATCTATCATGTGACATGTTTTTCAACCTAATGAGGCAAACATGAAAGTGGTATTTTGACTTTGACATGAAGTGCGTTTCCATCCATCCGTGTTATGTGCAAGAAAAAAAAAGGAAAAAAAAGTCTGCTTGTTTTAGTTCCTTCAGTGTTGTTTGTATGACTGAAAACGTTTCAATGGCATACAAATATTTGAAGGTGAAAACTACATCAACATCTTGTTTTCGAAGGCAACATGAATTTACTGTTAGAATCATAGACTGTTTATAGAAATGCACGACGCTTCGTCCTTCTATAGAGAGGGATATTTAAAATATCCCAGAAACTAACACTGCCACCTGGCACATTTGGAGTTGGAGTCTGTGCAGTGGTGATCAGGCATAGGGCTGATGTAGAGTTTCACCCTGTTTTCTTACCTTCAAATAAGGAATTGTATTAACTGGAAAAATGAGCACTGACATCAGTGTGATTAAAATTACCTACACTAACCATCTTTGATAGAAATGTACTTTTTCGTTTGGTCAAATCTTTGTCTCTTCTACTAATTTGCAGGAAGTGCGATTATAACCTACTCTGCAGTCAGCCACCAGGGGGCGAGGGAGATATTTTGGCTTCACTTTTGTTGGCTGTCATGTTGTCCATCTAAGATGTTCATCTTTGGGTTTGTCCTTTATCTTAACTTTCTCTCATTCTTCTTCATTTAACCACTTTACAATTTACGCGTTGAGTCTATAACGTTAAAACAACCGTCTTGCTATTGCCGTAGGTCTTTTATTTTTTACAGAACCCTATCACAATAAAAGTTACTTACTACTTACTACCATCTCTATGAATCAAGCGATTGTACTTTCACAATAAAACAAACATAAATGGCTCTTACATTTCTAACAGCCCTACTGTTCCTTATATTTCTGTGGTTTTCTATTACAATGAATTTGCTGCACCACGGTTTTGCCTGTTTTTTATTTTCAGGTCTGGTTCATCGTATTCCTCATGGTTCAGTTTGTTTCCTCAACACAAACGTTCTGCTGCATCCTGATGTCTGCTTCAGTGATCTGACTCTCAACGCAGGACATGGAGTCTATGTCTTCTCCCTCTGTTGGAGCCAGACAGAAAGACAGAGTTTGTGTTGTGTGGTTCGTCGTCCTCCTTGATTCAGGGTCACGCATGTTCCACTGAGGACGAGGCCTTTGTTTGTTGTGTGGTTCTCTGGAGACAGGAGAGCACTCGGGCCTCAGGCCAGCTTCAGGGCTCCTTTTAGGATTAACTTTTTTAGGCTTCCTTTGAGTTGACCTATGATCATCACTTTTCTTGTTTTTGGGTACATTTATATGCAAACAAAATCTTTAGCCTGCAGGAACAATCTGAGCCTACGAAGTGGACATTGTTTGAACAACTGTGTTGTATCAGTCAGTGGTGGAGTTGCAAATATTGACAGATTTGTTTCTTTAATAGAAATTGTAGTAATTTTTAAACTTGAACTTACTGTATAGACACACATCTTAACTGATTAATCGATCACAATCAGAATCAGAATCAGAAAGGATTTATTGCCTAGTAGGTTTACACCTACCTGGAATTTTCTTTGGTAAAAAAGGTGCATACATTGGACATAAAACATAAAAACACAATAAGTACTACAAAAACACAGTAAGTAAGCACTTCATACGATGTAAGAGCTTCACAACTGACTTGACTAAGGCAGCTTCAGTCTTCCCTGAGTTTATCTGTCATCTAGCCTAGATTTAAACATACAAAGTAAAACATTTCCCTGTTCTGAAAACTAGTAAACTAGTAAATACGATCTCATAGAGACATTAGCCATGTCTCAATTCAAGGATTGCGTTGTTGGGAATACTTCAAAGGCCGAGCTGAAATAAAATTGTCTGGTCTTAGGCGAAATTCCTGTATGGGTCTCCAGCTTGTCTCCCTCTCACTGTTGCATTGATAGCTTCTTTGAGCCATACACTTACACTTACACTAGAATTTACACTGGCATGCAATGAATCCTGGAATATGTTCCCCTAAGACAGATCCTCGTGTTGGACTCTACATTGCTTGGGAAAGGAAGAATGCATGTGATGGAACCATCTAAATGAGACAGCATATAGTTGCACTGCATTGACACAATTGGTTTTTCAAATGCAGCCCTGAGCTTCTTAAGTTTCCACTTCCACAACCAGTTCCCTACAGAGTTCAGCCCATTTCTCTACATTAACATTTCAATACCTCTGTAAATGACATCATAAATTAGAGGGACAAACCCTTTATGAAAGATGTCTTTCTTTTTTAAAAAATGTGGGGATTCGGGGGTTGCCTAGCAACTTGACACTACCTATTGTCCAATTTTGTCCTCAGTTATTTAATATGAGCTCCTTTCTGACAAGAAATCAATGGATATTAATGGGAAAGGGCTTTTATGTGTGAGGTGCGTAGGTTACAATCATCTCGAGGTCTGTTCCTTTCAGCGTGTACAGTGCCCTTTCATTAATAATCTCCCGGACCTGTCATCGAGATTTTGAAGCAAATGTTTAAAGAGTACAGGTGTTAAATATCAGGTGGAGTTTATGAGAGTAGTAGCTGTTTCTTTCTGCCCTACCCATTATCCTACCTGAAGCAGTATAACATGTATGTGTTCTTCTCTTTCTCTTTTGACCTGTGTAGAATTTCACTTGAGTGCCACCAAACAACTTTACTTTTAATTCCATCCTAAGTTTGGACATCTTGAAGTTCCAGCCCTGATTAGATTATTGAAAATCAGCGAAAAACATCCTTCTTTCTCTCCTCTCACCAGTTCTCCTCCTCCTCCTCCTCCTCTCCCTCCAGTTCCTCTCTGTGCCAAAACAACACAATAATAAGATTACAGCACTGAGTGTGTGTGGAGCTGGTCACCAATGCCCAGATTTTAAAAGGTTGTGTGGTTTAGAAACATGCAGCCCACACACACACACACACACAGAGAGAGACATGCAGCTTTTGTATTTTCTCCTCTTATGGTGTTCGGCAGTTTTAGCCAGAAATGGAATTACACTTGAGATTCATTTTACCATGAAATGATTTCTCTCTCTCTCTCTCTCTTTTACAGTCTGTTTCTTTTTCCCTCTTAATCCTCTTTGTATTTTTAAATGATTTTCTAAAATTTTCGTTTTCTCTTTCCCCCATCTTTATATAACAAAGGCCCAGTTGTAGTGGTAGTTATAGAGGAAAGAGTTGAAGTAGTATTAATGGTAGAATTTGAAGCAGTACAATAGCAGTAGTACGAGGAGTATAAGAGTAATCCTAACCCTCATAGTCATCGTCTTTAGCATTCATCAGTAATAATATATGCAGTACTAATAAGTACGAGTAGAGCAGTCGTAGATGCATTCATTTTTGTTTTAGTACTAGTAGGACAACTGCTCATAGTACTAGAAACAGGAGTAGTAGTAGTAGTAGTAGTAGTAGTAGCATTATAAAAAGAGCAAGCCTTTTATTACAATGAATTTGGGAGGAGAAAGACAAGTAGGAGTAGAAATACTACTATTAATAAAGATAAATCAGCACTAGTATTATCAATGGTAAGACTATTAATAAGTAGTAGAGCAGTTGTAGTATATGACTAATATTATGATGTGGTTGAAAAAATATAAGTTGTACTCATCGTAGTAGTAGTACCAGGACTAAAACTATTAAGTATAGCTCATGTAGTGGTGGTTGCACTATTTATAATAGTCATAGTTATAGTATCACTGGGCAATGTGTTGTGTTTTCTGCTTGTTTAAAAATAAAAGATGATGATAATGACACTTTATACTGTTGTTAAATATTGGATCTCAAGATGCTGCATGTGAATCTGTTGAGGGTCTTACAGGCAACCAGTTGTATTGATCCATACTCCATCACCACACACACACACACACACACACACACACACACAAACACACACACACACACACACACTGTCTTGCTCTCTCTCCTCCTGACAGCAGCTTCCTCCTCCTCCTTCCTTCCTCTGTCGTTCCGGTGACAGACTGAGCTGTAAAAATCAATGGGGAAAATGTCCTGAAAACAGCCGATCCAGAAGCCATCTGGCTCTCGTAGTCCTCAGAGACAAACAGGACGTCCCCGAGGGACGAGACACATGCAGAAGAAGCTTAGGGAGAGGGGGAGAAAGAGAGAGGGAAGAAGCCCAAGCACACGACAACACAAAGCCAGTATGAACTCAATAATACGGAAATCCTCAGTATCTAGTGGCTGTTATATAACAGAAGCTCCAATACATACAGAGTGGTCTCACACACAAATTAATTAATTCTACAAAAACAATTTAGCATGTTCCTCCATATACAGATTGGACCTAATTTGTTCTTAAGTTGTGCCTACAAGTGATTTGGAAGACCAATTTCCTTATATATTGACTTTTGTTGCTGGAATGGACATAATTTATGAGTGGTCCTGACCTGTTGTTGGAATCACCTTTAATTTGTATGCTGAACACCTCTGTCATTGGACAGGAAGTATGGCCTTATATGCTATTATTGGGGTCTTTTATTTAGCTAATATGAGTTTATTGAATCTGACACGGCATGTTTGTAGAATCTTACAAATAAGAGAAATTGGTTGTAAGAATACGAACATGATCTTCCAAGAGGCACATTGTCCGTCAACCTTTATGAAACTTGACCTGGAGTTGGAGTAGTTTCTGTATCTTCTTCTTCTACCTCTTCTTCTGGTATCTCTCGGTGCCAGAATGTATTACTCTGCCGGTTTTGTCCAGATTAGATCTGTGTTGCCGAAGACTGTGTTGCTGAGTTTCAAATTTTGACCTTTTAATAATTGCACCCCTATTAAATCAACTAATGTAATTTGCAGGAGTGACTGGATGTGTGCTGGAGTTTGCATCAGTCACACTGACTGTGTCTGAGAAAGAGACACATATAGTTCATAGTGCAAGTTTCTGGAAAAGTTTCTAATGTCAAAACTATAAAACTACAGAAAACAGTGACAGAAGGAAAAGAAACAAACCAAATGAAAAGGAATGATGACATTATAAATGAAGGAGGAAAACAGAAAGGGGGGATTTAGTCACCTGAATGTCAGTGGTGAAGGGATGAAAGAATCAGGATGTTAAAGAAAACGTGAAAAAAAGCGTGAAAAAAAGCAGTGATGAAAAAATTTGAGTATAGAAAAATACGAGAGGAGAGAAGTGACAAAACAGAACCAAAAAAGAAGGTAGAATATAGCAAGCAGATGAAATAAACTAGAGGAAGAAGCTGGGGTTGTTTGTGTGTGAGCAACAGTCAGTTTAATGCGACTCAGCCGCCATCAAACATTTTGAGAGGCTGCTGGAAGTGATTTCAGTCATCTGATCCTTTAAAGGGGTTTATGATCGCTATAACAACCCAGAGGAGCCGTTCCTATCTGTGCCCATCAGGTTCACTCAGTCATGTAAGTGTTAAATAAAAACTCTGTCATCCACTGGTCTCATCAAATGGCTCACTTAGAACTCTACATGTTTACGCTCAAACAGGGGTTTCTACTAAAAGAAGGGTTATGGTCTGCACGAGACCATCTGTTCTAATAAAAGGTTAAAATGAAATAAATCACTGATACTAATCACCTAATCATAAATCAGCAACCAATCAAAAATCAATACAGAAACATTTAAACTATTTACAGTTTTAATGAAAATGATTACCTTGGGACACAACAGTTACAAAACCATTGCTCATAACTATTTCTAAACCTAATTAAACTGTTACTCATGAAGAGAGAAAATGTTGGTAAAGTGGGACTTGACATTTTCCAGAGCTTGCCTTTCGTACATGACGGATGCTGCAGGACATTGTCCAGGTCAGTCACAACAACAGCTTCATCAAGGTGAGGGGTTGTACCTGTGTAGAGCAGCAGGAGGCAGGACATCATGTATAAATTCTGCTGTGGAAATCCCTAGTTTTTGTTTACAGCACATCCAACAAGTGTCCGCCTTTTTCGCCTAAAAGCTCTTGAATTTCATTGTCGTTCCAAGTTGTCTTCTTCTTTGTTGTAGTCCACATGAATGGCTCTATTATCCAATTTTATGTCCATCACGTGATCAACACACTTAAACGTTCACTATGAATTTTCCAGATATGTTATCAGGGGGCTGGCAGGGAAAATTGTAGACATTGTCGGGAGCAACTGACTCAGACATTTGCCTTCGCACAAGCAGCCCCTCTGGAAATATTCAGGGAAATGTCTGAAGTTCAGTGCATGTCTGAAAGAAGCTTGCGTTAGATTGCCAGTGGACAAAGTTTATTGGACTTTCATAAAACAATGTGTTGAGATTTTGGGGCACAATTTGATCATCTGCAGAAGAAAATTGTCAAAGTCTCAGTATCAGCCCAATGCGAGTGTTGGAGAGGTGGCAGGCGACAGCAGTCAGTCAGTTGTATCTGACATGTACCAACGAACACAAGCTACAGTCACCCAGAGATTAGCTACCGCGTCGTCAGTCAGAATCAACACTGATGGATGAACCTCCGGCACTGCAGAGCTACTTAACCGTGTATAAAACGTGAAACTAAAACGAGTCGTACATTTAAATAAAATCCGACTGCTCCTCCTTTTGCTGCTTCCCTGCTTTTCTACTATGGACAGAGCAGAACACACGATTTAATTTCCTTTGCTTCTTTTCTTGAGGCACATTGAGTCTGCAACTGTTGTATGAAATGTGTTGTATAAATAAATGTGACTTCTGACACTCTTTTTACCACTTGTCTGTATTTTTGTGTTGTGTAACACCCCCAAAACTAACAAATTATCATGTTATTAGATTTATGTAGTGTGTTCCAACTTTTAACAGCTTGCTAAAAAAGTAATTAATTATTTAAGAAAACAAGAATTGCCATTAACAAGTTCCCATACTTTATAGTGGAAGTGGTGCCGACAAAATCCGCCCAGTTTAACATGTATTATTACATACTGTACTTTACAGTGATAAAGTTCATTGCATTTTTTAAACAGTGAACTGGCATCATTATCAGTGGTAAAAATAAATCACTGCAGTTTTATTCATAAAGCACATTTCATACACAAGGTGTACATGTTAAAAACAACACAGAGACAGAATAACAATAGATCTATTTTAATTACTTTTAAATATAATACTTAACAACGTATTTTACTTTCATGTGATATGTTACTTTTAAAGGTTTTACATCTTTTACATGTGGTTTGAATTTTGTAACATTTTTTTTTACATATTTTACATGTTATATGTTACCTTTGATATAGTACAGTATCTGAATCCTTCTTCCACTCGGGCTACTTTATTAGTTTGCACAGTGACATTTGGTGGGTGGGGGTCAGGTCTGAAGGATATACATTTAAACTGGGGCAATAAAACCTGCTGAGGGGTGAATGTGGATTGACTAGTTGTTCAGCAATAAAAAAGATGGATAAACTCTCCTGAACCGAACAGGTGGGCGTGTGGAGCTCTCCTTTGCCTCCCTGCTCTCCGTCACCACATGGAAACCACATGGAGGAGTCTCTGCGGTGTGGCGGTCACACGTCAGAAAAACAACAAAACAACAACACAGCGAGTCAACTCCACAACGTCGGCTGCTCGCCTGTGGCAGAGGGGGAAGGTTTGATCCCCGTCTGCATGCCCGAGTGTGGGCAAGACCCTGAACCCTGAAATGCCCCTCATAGAAAAAGTAGATGCACTGTATGAATGAGAGTGGGAATGGCAATAAACTGAACTGTAAAGTGCTTTGAGTGGTGATGAAGCGCTTTATAAATACATTTACCATTATCCCTGTTCCCTCACAGCAGCAGCAGCACTCGTGGTCTGTCTCCTCTCCGCCTGTGCAGCCTGTAATGACTGAAGCAGGAATGCTGCAGCTTATATATACCCCTCTAAAAATAACTCACCCCTTGCTGCCATCTATGGGCCGGACTGACAGCTCCCTGCAGCCAATGGCCCCCCCCCGCATCCCGGCCGGCTCCTCCCACTCCCCAACTCACGCCGCCTCCTTAATTGGACGCCGGTGACATCATCAACCCCATTTACCTTATTAGGTCACGCATGAAATTGATTGGCAGGTGGCTCCTCCCCCCGTGCCTGCCTCCCCTCTCTCGCGCTCTGTGTCTGCAGCTGGAGAAGCAAACCTGGCAACCGGGCAGCCCGACTGGCAATGCGGAAATAGATCTGGCACCCCCGAGCGCGCACTGAGGAGAGGAGCGAGCCTAGAGGAGAGGAACCACAGAGATAACAAAAAAACAACTACTATTTCTTTCCTCTGTTTCTTTTTTGGTTTTCGAACTGAAGCGCTCAGGTGCGCTCTCCTGCACCAGCTGGGCTTTTGATCCAGCATTTTCTTGTTTTTAAGTTTGAGAGGAAGATTTTTTTTTAATCGTTTGGAATCGGGACTTCTTTTTACTGACTTTTCTTTTTTCTTTTTCCTGCATCAAGCATGGATGTGCTGGCGAATTACAGTATTTTCCAGGAACTCCAACTCGTCCATGACACTGGGTATTTCTCCGCGATGCCTTCCCTGGAGGAGAACTGGCAGCAGGTCAGCACTCATGCGTTTCTCTCCCCTTGTTTTCCGGGGAAACTAGAGGAGGAGGGTTGGGGATGAAAATGTCACGAGATGCGTTGGTTTGATGTTTTTTCTGATGTTGATGTTTTCTGAGTGTGTGTGTGTTTTTGTGGTTGCATCAGTGGCGCGCACCGGAGCGCAGCGCACAGCGACGCGTGTAGTTGCGTTTTTGTTTTTTTCGCTCACATGGAGCACGGCGAGGTCCGCTGACAGGAGGAAACTCATACACACACACCCACACACACTCACACACACACACGCTCACGCAGGGAGAGGGTGAGGAGAGGGAGGACACAGACGCGAGAGCATTACGCACAAATGGCAAAGACGGATGAAAATGCGTAAAAACATTTTATCCGTCTTTATAATTACGCTCCCCTCTCTCCCTAAAAAGTCTCTTAGATGTAACTCAAACACTGGCCACTGAAGGCGTAGATAAAACCCTTCATCGCTAATGTAAAAGCAGGAGCATATGAAATCCCCACCTCGTGGTGAATTTTGGCTTTTAACTAAAGCCCAAACAGGATGACCATCTCTTCAATGACCTGAGAACATCCTCCAAGCTGTTTCCCTTATAATTCTTCTTGAATGCTATTCTTTGATATAGGAATCCACGTTGGTCTGATAGGGATTAATTCAGCTTTTATTTACCCCTTGAAAATGTGTATTTTGTGCACATGTCCCAATGGAAAGTTTAATTGGGGATGCAGGATTTTTAGAAACAGCCTATTTCCTGTAACTTTCCATTAAGCTCTGGATGCTGCTATAGCGTATGAAGTACGCGACCATGCTGTCATTTTGCTAAACTGGCAGTTCAGATTCTAAGTGAGACACGGTTGAAGGAGAAAGTGGATGGAGTTTTGATTTTCACTCTGAGCTGGTGATGGAGAATTTTGAGTATTTGGATCCTGGTTATTGATGCTATCTTTATATCTGCTCTGATCGACACACAGACAGGCAGACAGACAGACACACACGCACACACACACACACACACATGGGCATGGAAGATGGGCACATGCCTAATAGCTAGTGACTTGTTCTTAAATAATATATACATATCTGCCACTGTTTGTTTGCAGATAATCCTGTTGAATAATGTATCATCACCCACTATAGAACATACAGTACCCTGCAGAGGAGCCCACCGACTGTTTTCACCTTTATTTCACCTGTTCAGCCTTATTTTATTGGCATATAAAAATAGAACTACCGTGTTTACAGTGATTTCCTGTGTACATATGTGGAGGTTTAAACAGTTGTTGAGATGCTAGACAATTTCGAAGTAGAATTAAACAAGAAAGAATCAAGTGATTAAAACATTTCTTGTTTCCCTTGTGAGCTTGATAAATGCAGCTGTTAATTGGAAGTTGTCTTCATAGCCTCATGTGTGGGTGTATGAGTGTGTGTTGCAGTGTGTTATCACCTTAATATGCTATTAAAAGTCTCCCAGTGAGTCCCTGCATGGGTCAAAATCTACCTCAGATGGCGCTGGGTCGTTCCATTGTGCCTATGCAGAGAGGGGGTTAGACCATGTGGTCTTGAATGAAGCCCAGACTGCGTTTCTCCTCTCTGACTGCCTTACTGACACAAATCCACACTGCCTTATCCTATTTTTAGTCCCGATAGCCCAAAGATTTGTCCCCTGAAGTCTAACCTATTTTTGTGGTCTGTAATTATATTGCTAATTGATTGAGAGGTCTTCAGATTTTGATGTGGTGTCTCATTTTCCACAGAATGGCTGGAAAAGCTGTTTAAATTGGTACCTGGAGACATGAATGTAGAGCTGCACGAGGATGAATCAGGTCCACTCAGTGTTTCCACACTTTTATTTTCAGAGAACAGTTTATCATATTACAGATATGAGAGCACATTGTAAGTTATCATTTGGAATTTGACAGCAATGCCATTGTGACGCAAGACATAAGTGAATGATTGCACCTGTTTTGTGTGAGTGGCTATAATGACATATGAGCGACAGAGTTGTTGTGTAGTAGGCTTCCCATTTGTCGTTACCCTGGCAACAACCAGTGGCAATGAATAGTAATTGGAGGCAACTCCACACTTTTCGAGGGGACACGTAGCAATTTAAAATGTGGTTGTTTGTGATCTTACCAGCACTAGATACGAAGAAATATATCAGTTCCATTCCAGTGCAATGACAGGTCCGAGACATGTTTAGCCAAGATTTGCATGAACTCTGAGAGCAGAAGGAGCAACAAGCTAAGTTCAACAGAGGTTGTCTTATTGCTACTACATTGCTACTTCGATTGATGGCTGACACTCTAGCACTGACATTTTACAAAGGCATGATTAGCCGAGGTTTGTCGCTCTGCTTAACGTGTATTTATTTTGACCCCATAGCAGTCTGACCGAATATATTAGCTTTATATTTGAATGACTTTTTAAGTTAATAAATAATTAAAGCTAGCTAACTATATAGACACAACATTGAAAATAAGTCTAATTTCAAACTGATGGAACTTTTAAAGGATAATTTCATAGCTACTCATGTTTTTTTCATCAGTAGGGGGAAGCTAGCACTTCCATTGTTTGTGCTAGGCTAATAACATCTTGGACCCGTCTCTGAACTGAATTTACAGCGATGAAACAAATCCATTTATAAATCTATGACGCCAAATTTTATTATTGTCCTTTCGTTCAAGTTTCCCATCAATTTACTTTAACAAAATCTGAACTTGAGGAAATTGACGTTTACTGAACTGTATATGCACATGTGGGGACACAGTTTTATAGAGACACAAACACACACACACACTAAGACCAGACACAGCCATATTTTTTCCACTCTTGTTCCTTCTGTCTCCCTCTATCCCCTCAGTCACTCCATCTCCCTCTCACTCACACACACACACACACTGGCTGCACTAATGGAAAGCTATGGTCTGGCAGGATTCATCCCGCCACTTTCGACAGTAATTGGCCGTTTGCTGTCAGACTGACAGAGAAACACACACACAGACACAGACTCTTAGACAAAAACACATATGCACACAAACAACCAGATTCATCTTCTCCGTTCCCCACAGTAAGTCGCTCTTGGTCTTTGGTCTCGCCTCGTCTTTTATCAGGTACTTTGCATCGAGGCTAAACACGTGGAACCACCCGCCCCGCTCCTTCCTCTCACCTGTCTATCAGTCTTGCTGTCTCTGACAGTTGGAGCCCATGTTGTGCGTGTAATTGCTGCATCCGTGCAGGTTTAGAATGATGTGATAGGCTTGAGCAGTGTGTGTGTGTGTGTGTGTGTGTGTGTGTGTGTGTGTGTATGAAATGGCATACCCAGGAACTTCCCATTTAGAAGTGATCCGTTTATTTCAAAGCTAAGTACGAGGATGGAAAAAAAACTAAAAGAGTTTGAAAACAGGAGGATGATTGAGGTGATAAACGAAGAGGAGGTTAAACTCTCTCTCAGTCTCTGTCTCATCTCTTAATTTACATTCTCTGTGTGTGTGCAGTCATTTTCCAACTGATTGATTTATCTGCTGTGCTGTTGTTTCGCCACTCGACCAGCCAGCTCTGCAACATCCAGCCCAGCATTTTTCTCAAGAGGGCACTTTGTCAGTGTTACATCTCCTGCACGTCTCGCCTGCTATAATGACGAATCAAGCATTCCATCTATTTCTTTGCAATCGTCAGTGTTTCCACTAAGGAGAATCTCACAAATCTGAACAAGCCACTCTTCCACAGAAAACCATCCAGTTAACTGCTGTTGGGATCTCTCTCTTCTGCAGAAGCTGAGCTTTCTGTCTGTTTTCTATCAAACCCAAAAAGCAGCAACATTTCAAGAATCTCTTTTTACGATCGCTAACATTCACAACTGTGTCTACATCGAAGCATCAGTAACTCAATCTGTACATTTGACTTACAAACATTGTTCACTTCCCCAACTACATTTGGTTTTCACCCCTATGCTTTTTAGTTTGTAAGCAGGATTATACAAAAACTACTGAATAAAACTTGGTGGAAGGAAGGAACATGGGACAAGAAAGAACCCATACAATTGTGGGGTGGATCTGGACAAAAGCACGATTTAGTAAGTTTTGAGATAAGTTTTTTCTGACAGCTAGTGGGACTCATCAGTGCAAGTGATTTTGTTCACAATAACAGCGAATTCACGTAAATGGACACGTTCAAGACAGAGGCAATGACAACTGATTCTCCACTTAGAGGTTCTGCGTGTCGAGCTTCGCCGAACTTTGTTGAAACATGTGAGCAGCTCTTTGTGTATCAGAGGTGGTGCAGCTTCAGGGTTCTGTGGACTGAGAGCTGCAGCAGGTCTTTGCTTGCTGTGGCTCAATTACTTCAGGTCAGATTTACAGTTTCAGAAAGAAAACTGCAACCACAGGCCACAACGTCTCATTCCCATCAGGCAGGTTTAGAACTGCAGTCGTGGTTTAAATTAAAATAGTATCAGATAAATATCTCAAGCGTTGCTTTATGCACCAGAAGTTTATTCTCACTTGAAAAACTATCCCGTCAGTTCTCGTAGATGAAGAACCCGAGAAACTTTTACTTTATTGCCTATCAAACCTACACCTTTATCCACAAGACTCACTCCAACTCAATATATGAAACGATATACTGATCATAACCATCACTCTCCCGGCCCCCTCTTTGCTAACCTGTTAACCCTCTGCACAGACCATTGGATAAACTGGTTTTCAAACAACTCTCTCTTTCTCTGTCCCTCTGTTTTCTCCCTCTCTCTCTCCACCCGTGGCATGACGCTGGCCCAGGGAAGTTTGACAAGATAATAAATTGCTATGCATGCTGCGGTTTTTCACATTTCACAGCCCAGTAACTCTGTGTGTAGGATGGCAGTGGGGCGGCGGCGAGGGGACAAGCGGAGGAAAGGATGAGAGCGAACGAAAAACACCAACCGACACAAGAAATGAGTCCAGATGAACAAATGCACATGAAAGTTAGTCAGGAAAGGGATGAGCCTCTTTTTTCCCCATTCTTTTATCACTCCATCCTCCTTTTGTCTGTGCTGCCATCCGTCCTGTATCCCCCCCCACCCCCCAGCCCCCCAACACACACACACACACACACACACACGCACACACACACACTGTGTTATGTAATTGTCTGTGGAGCACAGCTGCTTCCTCGTAGTCACAGCAGTTGAAAAAAAAAGAGGAAGACAAGGGAGGAAAACAAAGGAACGAAGAGAAAAGGAGGAAAGAGACAACAGAGAAGTGACAGAGAGACAGGAAGAGAGAGAGATGAAGAGAAGGAGAGACGTAGCCGTTGATTATGTAAAAAGTTATTCAAGTTTCAGCAAACATAGGCCACCTTTTAAATACATAACACATCCAACTGCATTCCTCATATTCTCTATATGCATCAAATGTAACTGATGTGACCCGGTTAAAAAAGGAAGCAACATAAAACCAGGGTCATTTATTCATTTTAAGGACAAAACAAAAATTAAGCAAACAAACAAGTGGAAGTGAACTTTAAGGGGATACAGGGCTGGACGATGCTGAATAGAGTGTCATCATGAAAATCATGATCTAGCCAGTATAAAATTAGAACCTAATGACTTTATGTTTCAAGAAACCCAAGAACCGCAAACACAGCATCCCTATTCCCAGAAGTCTTTCAAACCATACCGGGCCCAGATAGTTTTCCAAATTGTAAAGATAATTGAATTTGCTACTCATATACTGTCTCATTTACTCAAATACAAATTAGATGGCCATGTATTTGAAGCAGTAAAAAATAAGTCCTATCTCTAAAAAAACTTTTAGCCCAAACACATTACTTCACTTCTTACAGTGGGGAAGCTTCTGCCAATATTCTCCTTAATATGAGCCACTGTAATCACTGCACCCATTCATTTTCTTTTTTATCATGCTCCCAAACACACACACACAGTTATTGTCTTTTCCTCATTATTTGAAATCACTCGAGTCAAACGCACACACGCCCGAGAGCCCATAATTCAGTAAGTGAATAAGGCGTTCAGTGTACGGCGGCAGAGATTAGATAAGAAAGTGAGCAGTCAGACTGCCACGGCAGGAAAGCAGAACAAATGAACTGCACTCGTGATGGAGAGAGAGAGCTTATTCTGTGGAAGCCATAGCCCTGATCTTTCAAGACGAGTGGTTTTCTATAGAGGGCAAGTCTCCAGCACGATTCGCCACGCAGTGCGATTACTACAGTTTACAAGGAGATTTACTCATTGATCTCTTCACGCTTCACATACACTCTGATCATCATTGTTGTAGGAAACACAATCCACATCATGTTTTGCATATATATAAAAAAATACATGTGAGGAAATTAACTCGATGGCTTTTACTGATTAGCTTCATGTGTCCGGTTGAGATGACTCAAAGTTTCATTAACTTTAGCAGAGAATGAAAGCAGAGATCAACTGATCTTAAATAACGATAAGAAATCTTCCCACAATTTCAGAACCGTTTTAAGACATGACCTGTGGATCAGGTCCGGATTATTGGGTCCGGACACTTTTCCTTTCCCTCATGCCCAATACGTCGTGGGAGGTTTTCTGCACAGACGTGTTCTCAACAGTTAACAAGTCCTTTGCATTATTCAGATGAGGAGCAGCCGAGTGCAGCAGACAGAGGCAAGAGGTGACGTATTAACTCTGCGGCGGGGATCACTTGAATTTGTTTACAGCCCATCTACACACTCATCCGATCTTATCACTTCTGACTTTCTTGGCATCTTTGTCGGTGTCTTCAAGTGTGTGGCCTCTCCTTTTTATAGTGAGATATTTGTTTTCTTTTTGATGGTTTCATTTTCGCATGTTTGAAGTGTCGGTTACTAAAAGTGAATCCGGCCGGAAATCCCCCATCCGATTCTGTGGTTTTTATGTGGACTTTATAGTGGGAGGCCAGGCGGAGAAATTCCTCCGATAATCCAGAACCTTTCACCCGAATATTTGCTTTCACACATGCACCAGCTCCAGAGAAAATATGGAAAACCTCCATAGTATATATATATATACTATATATATGTGTGTGTGTCTGTGTGCGTTTGTGTGTGTCAGGGAAACAATAGAGAGACCAAATGATTCATAGCAACAAACCATAATCATAATTTGAAGGATTAGAGAAAGGTAAAATGGGTTTAATTGAATGAAATAAGTTGTACAGGCTGTTATTACACACAGACACACACACACACACACAACCACACACACTGAACACGACACAGTTGTGTTTGTGTGTGTGTGTATGTTTGTGTGTGTCCTGCTGAGCCAGTGTTTGCAGACCGACTGGCTCAGGGATAAAGCCCTGTGACCTGGCGTACGTCCAGCCCTCCCATTCTCCTCACCCAGCACTCTGCCCGTTTCTTCTCTCCCTCCTCCCTCCATTTTCAACCCCCACTCTCCCCACAACAGCCTTTTGATTTTGTACATTTCAAAATTTTGCACATTTCAAAAAAGGCCTAAATAAATAGTTATTTCCTGTGGTGTGAGGTGAGGTTGATGTGTCAGCAAAGAAAAGAAGAAATAAAAGCTGATGGAAACATATTCTTCAAATAAACAATGACATCGTAGGACCCGCTTCCTCTTCTTTTCTTTCTTCTTCTGCCCTTTTTTTTTAAATGCCAGAGTGGAAAACTGTCAGAAATCCCGCCCACAAAGAAGAAATAATCAAAGCTGACAAAATCCTGGTGTGTTTGTGCAGAGGAGGCAGAGATAATTAATGGAAATGAAATAAATAAGAGAAGATGCACCAGAAGAGTTACCGCTGCTCTTCGCTGTTATGACAACAACAGCTGTCACATTGATTCATATTTTACTTTGCAAACCTTATTTATAAATGAAAAACACACCCACTTCCTGTCTCTGTTCAAAGCTCCTCCGCTGAGCTGCTCACATTAACTGTTTGTGTGTGTCTTTGGTTATGACATCATTCTTGGTGTGCAGAGGATGTTGACAGTGGCAGAGGAAGTGTGTGTGCGTGTGTGTGTGTGTGTGTGTGTGTGTGTAGCTCGCAGCTTGCCAAGACCTACATTTGGCCGTACACCACACAACATGCACACTTTTCACTGCTGATTTCACACTGATTGAGTCGACTATGTTTAAAGTTAGACCTGATATAGTATTGCTCTTTGGTCCGTTCAAAGAAAGTCAGGCAGCTGCACAAATACACATGTCTCCTACTTTTAATCTCAATAAGTCTCCACCCCGTCCTACGGCTGTCTCATTAACCACACATCACCTGACAGCCGACAAAAACATGAAAACACGTCTCGATTTGTGGTTTGTTAGAAATGAAACAGTGTTTGATGAGTGTGGTGGAGGAAACAGAGCTGAGCAGCTTGAAACCAGGTTTTCAACTGGGGAAATTAAGAACCCAGCGTATGCCTGCAGTTCATCTTTTTAAAACATGGAGAATTAATTTGTATTGTCTGCTTTTCATTTCATGCAAGGAAGGGGGGGGACAATTAAAGCAATATTTTCATCAAAGATTTCAACCTAGGTAGTTATATCCGACAGCCATGGGTCATTTCTGTTGACTCTTGTAAGGATGTAAACACAAACCTACTTAAATGGCACCATCTCCCTACCGTGTGGTTTATAGTTTGGATAGAGTTTATTTTACTCTCATCAAAGTAGGCCTATTCAATTGACAAGACCTGTCATCTCTGCAAATGATGAACAGAACAAAAGACCACATTTAAACATAAAGTACATTTTTTCCCCCAATATATGGTAGGTAGACAATCAGGGAAAATGTATGTAACATTTACTATAAAGAACTTACATTGAATTTCAATTCAACAACATGTCATGCTTTATATCAGACAAAACTTTCAGAGGTTTAAGCCAAACACTTTTTTTTTACTTGAATAAAATCAATAATTTAGACGATAAGTGTATCAGTGTGTCCCTTGAACACTGATGTTTCGTTTATCCTGTCAAAGGCTATGCCAAAAAAACTTATTTTTATACTCCTCAACAGAGGAAACTCCCCAGGGATCAGAGCAGACAGCTGTTTGTCTACGGCCCACAGGTTGGACTTCAATGCCCCTGATAAAATATCAAGGTGAAATATTGCCACCCTCAGTCAAAGTGTGTTGGTATGAAACCATCTCCTCAGTTTCATTATATATGTCACTTTGTTTGAGAGCATTTGGGCGGAATAATGTACTCTGTGTGAGTTTAGGTGAGTCTGATGCCTTTGTCGAGACGATCAAGAGACAGAGAGAGAGAGAGAGAGAGAGAGAGAGAGAGAGAGTTACAGTGATGATGGAGTGAGCCAGTGTTCTAGTACGCATTTATGTATGCATGATTGGTGTGTGTGTGTGTGTGTGTGTGTGTGTGTGTGTGTGCGCAGACTGGGACCCTGTAAATGGGTCAGATGCAGTGGAGGAGGATGACCTTGGGAATTTGTCCTGTTATTTCTCATGAGTCTGCCGCCGCACTTCTTTGTCTCAGAGTAGAGCGAGAGCGAGGTAGAGAGACGAGGACGGAGAATTGAGAGTCAACAGATCCAACCAAACAATGATTCGGTGTCAGAAAGTAATACGCTTATTGATGACATTGAACTTTGGAAAATGTGAGAAACAAACCCAGACACTGAGGTATGCAAGATCTGGAGATCGCAACAACCTCGCGCTTTCACATCTCTTTTCTTTGACATGCCAGTAGTACGTGTGTGAAATGTTGGACATACATTTGTTCTCCCTGTCGTGAGCTCAGAGTGGGACTACGCTCACGTTTAGTGCAAAAGCTAACTTTGCGTACGCGAGTTCAAACTTCTTTGTGTTTAACAGCAGGTGTTTGGCAGTCTTAAATTCAGTGGTGATGTCATCCCTACTTTCATGTTTATGCCAGCTCTCATTGGCTTGATCCACCTGATCACACACACATGCAAACAGCTGCAGGGTCAGCAGAGTTAAAACGTCTGAGTCACTAACTGAATCCACATTTTGTCGTTACAGCGAACATCCTTCCTACTGCAGAATCGAGTGATCCGACTCAGTAGTTGGGATCAGCCTAACGTTTGGAACTGAAACACACCTTGTAGTGTTATTTTAAATAAGAACTACTCCCTTCCACTTCCGGATATCTCTCCTTTAAGCCTTCTAGCCTTTTCTATTCCCTCCTGTCCAAACACCAGATATCTATGGAGACAATACTTTGTGGAAACATATTCATCATTACTGTTTGAGTTTTGGATTATACGTTCACAATTTCCAACATTTGTCACCCTTGTATTTCATGTTTAGTGTTTCTTAATCAGGCCGGTTGTGCTGCTGCATATGAACAAATGGTGGTGTTGTCTGGCCCAGCAGAGCCATGATGCCTGCTATACTGGGATATGTGGGTCGTCAGCTATTTTAATCCACAATGTTGCCGGTAACACCTGAGGGAATAGACAAGTGCTGCAGTGTTTGTGTGTGCGCGGGGGCTTTTTTTTTGGGGTTGGGGTGTGAGAGTGAGTGTGTATCTGAGGAATATGGAATGAGAGGAAGGTGTGATGACACTAATGCAAATAAGGTTTTGAAAATGTTCACATGTAAAACAGAGCTCTATCATTCTCTAAAGATGAAGAGAACACTGTAAAGAACTAGTTCAACCTGTTTTTTAGTTTGCAATGATAACTCGTTAGTGAACATCTGTATTATAAGATCTGAGGTTTTAACTTGCTGTTTAGAATTCTCTGTTGCTTCCTTTGTTTCACAATTAGTCGCCAACGGAATAAAGACGGACGACGCATCCACACGTTCTGCAGCAATCTAGAAATCACGCTCAAAACAAACACTGCCATCGGGCTGCGATGATGTCATTTGGCTTCTGAGTCTACACGCTAGCGCTCATGGTGTCAACCCACAGTGTCTAGGTCCATCCAATACATGTGCTCGACCAATGGCGATTCAGTCTCCGCTGACAGTCAATCAAATATTGTGAATAAAACCAAACTTACTTTAAAAGTTAACACTTATTCGTAATTTGAACAAACATCAATGTGATAAGAACAACCTTAAATGACAGAAACATGGTTTCACAATTTAGTTTGGTCCATGTCCCATCTGCTAATGTGGAGAAAGCATTCTATATGACCTTTACTGCGACCACCCACCAGGGGGCGATTGGAAGGTATTATCATATAGTTGTTTTTGTTGCTGGTTCTATTTTTTCCATATTATAGACACAATTAATAACAGTAGTTGCTCGTCTGTGTTTTTTTCCGATGTGGCTTGTTCTCTAAATCCACTGGAGACCAGTGTATCTACTGTGGACTCTGTGGCTGTAGCCCAAAGCAAAGACAAAGAGATGCTCTTTCAGATTTATACACATTAGTATGGACATGACCTCAGTTTCCAGTTGGATGAAAAGAAAACTCCACTTTGATGCCAATTGCAGACACTGCGTGTGTGTGTGTGTGTGCATGTGTGTGTGTGTGTGTGTGTGTTGAAGAGGGGGAGACGTCTGAATTATTTAAGGGTGAACTGCAGGACACAGCAAAATGGAGAAAGAGAGGGTGTTTCTCTTTTACCCCCAAGACAACTTTCTAATGCTGAGACGGACACACACACACACACACACACACATACACAAACACACACACACACAGGGACACATGTATGAGTCATGCATCCACCTGTTTTGCTTTCCAGCAAAATAGGATCTCTGGAGGTGGAGGGGAGAGAGAGGGAGAGACCCTGGCGTAAAAAGGAAAAGCTGTGATGACAGTGGAAGCTCCCTGGAGTCATGCACACACACACACGATCTTGTCCTTTTAAGGGCTCTCCACTGTCCATAGTAAATCCCTTGGCTATCATATAAACTCTTAACTGAACATAAAACTTCAATAATTGTAACATTTTCATTATTTGCCATTAATTTGATTGTTATTTTTTTGTCCTGATAAGTTGATATATTTGAAAAAGAGCCTTGAAGGAGGAGATGCAGGAGATGACCCTAGCTGGGCTTATTTACCATTTCATTTTTTGTTAATTTAACAATTTACAGATGAGTAATGACACAAGGGAAGTAAACCGTAAAACTAAAGCGGGTGCAGGTTTTTCTGTTTTAAAACAGGCCAGAAGGTTTCAGTTGATGGATTTAATGAGGAGTGTGGAAAAGTATGTGGATCATGTGCTTTGGTCTTCACGGTCACCAGATATCAAAGCAGTTCAACGCCTGTGTGATATTTTGGAGACAGTTGTTTTCAAGAGAAGTAATAAGGGACATCATTTCTTCATATTTTTCACTTTTAAGAATTACACAGAAACTACTGAACCAAATGTATTAAGACTTGCTGATAAGGTGGGGCTTGGGCCAAGGAAGAACTAATTTACTTCTTTAGCACATTCAATTGTTTATATCACCTTCTTTAACCTTGTGATAATGTTGTGAATCTTAAAAAATAACTTAAAGGCCAGGCATCTGTCGCTAATATCTCTGAACATGTTTGGATTGAAATAGAATAGAATTCTAGAATAGAAATTGATTTGAATCTGGATTTAACAAAAAGAGCTGGCAAATGTGTAGCTATGATGATGAGGATTCAGTGACTTACAAGCATTTTGTACGTATCTCTTAAAGAGCTTTCAGACGTGCACTGAACTCTGGACATTTTCCGGTTGTTGTGAACACATTTGACCTGGAGGATCTTTTTTCCACCTTGGAGGTATGAGCTCTCCGAATGATCTGTCTAGTTCTTTACTCAACTGGTTAAATCCAATCAAAGAAAACCATGTTTGAGGGACACCTGGTAGACAATGTAAATTGAATTAAGGAAGATTTGCTCCAACAGGCAAAAGGAGAACATCTGCAACGAACTCCAATAGGGACACAAAGCTACATGAGTGTCTGCATGGTAGGTCGTGTTTGCAAATAAAATGAATTTGGTTAATTTGCGAATTTTGGCATAAATACTGAGATAAAATGGTTCTGTTTACTCCAGACTTCAGGTCGTAGACTGCAGCCGTGACCCTCTTACAGTCATAGCATGTGACATGTATTAAATTATTCAGTGCGATAAAAAGATGTTTGGGTTTGAGAGCTCGGTGATGCATTTATTCTACGATATTTATTTTCTCTTATGGGCGCTGCTTTGTGAAGCTATAAAATATAATAAGAATCAGACACACACACACTTTCCGAAATGGTTTTACATTGTATTGATGATCACATGTTACTGTGCAGAGCATAATAAGTCAATTTATCAGCCTGATGTGATTTGGCTCTCTTTGATAAATTCTCATTACAGATAATGAAGTGAATGAATTTAAACGAGAGGAACATAAAGGAAAGGATCAGCTGCTGTCCCATCTTAATGGATTGACCCTTTCTGTGTGTGTGTGTGCACATGTGTGTGTGTGCACATGTGTGTGTGATGGGGTGGAAGAGGGCTGAAGTGAGGGATGAGGTCATGGTGTAGTGTGAGCATGCGTGACTGTGTGAAACAAAGGCCGATGGGACTGTGTGTGTGTGTATAAGTGATGACTTCACTTGTGCATTTATTTATGATCAGTGTTGCACCTCAAGCAGTGTGTGTGTGTGTGTGTGTTATGTGTGTTTCCCACCTTAATTGGCTTTTTCTGGTCTTCAGCAGTGAGTTTTGACAGTACACGATGTCTTTTAATGCATAAAACGTCTTTACCATCCAAGCATTTAGAGTTTAAATTACTTTGTGTACATTTATTGTTTTGGAGTTCATCTAATACAGGAGCCTTAATCTGAGGCTCTATTCCCTGACCTAACAGAGACACCCACTGTATGAGGTTAAAGGGTAAAATGTCATATTGTTAACAGGAAACACGGAACATTTTAATTCAGACATTTCTAAATTTTTCTTCAGTAGATCATGTTGGTGCAAGCCATCTTCAGACTGAAGCTGGACAATGCTCCTATTAATTAGAAATTAAGAAAATCCGCCTTGATACAATCACTGTCATTGTGCATATATAGAGTTGGAATCTGTGCAGTTGCTATCATGGGAACGAGCCTTGGCACAGAGGTACCACCATTACACGGGCTGGACCAATCACGAGTCAGACTCAGGTGTCAATCATGACACTTCCCCCCATATTTCACATAACTAATTGAAACCAGTTTTATCAGAGAAAAGTGTGAAAAGAACAACCTCAAATGACAAAAACCATCTTGTAGAAAAAATCATGCTCTTTTTTATTTGGTCCATCTCCCATCTACTGACATGGAGGAGGCAGAATTTATAACCTTCACTTCAGCCAGCCACCAGGGGGCGATCGAGAGCCGTCCATCTTTAAATACAACAATAATACTCATTGACCAGCTGAACTTTTCAAAGTAAACATCCTGAAAAGATTAACCGTTAGTTTTACTCATTTTCAGTCATAGCAGTGAAACAGAGAGAGCTGACAAAATTATTAACATCACGTTACATTTCATTTTCATCAACATACAGCAATGTAAAAAGTGAGTTGGGCGAGTTTCTCTTCTGTTCAGCAGCAGCATGTGTCTGCCAGGGGATGTTGTGCAATGAAGTCCTGGTCTGAGTCAAGACACATGTGTGCACAGATGTGCTTTGCTGATTGAAAATAAGAGCGTTTAATGAATAAAATGGAAACATTTGCTCGGACAGAAATAGGAAGAGGTGATTGCTTTTGGAGTTATATTTCTCTGCCTGCGGAAATGTCCTGGTGATGTCTCTCTATTTCTCTTGTTTGCCTTGAAATGATAAACTGTACTGAAAGCGGCTGGGTGGTTCACGATAAGATTTTGAGTTCATTTCTTCTCCTAGGCTCGAGTGTTGATTTACAGCTTCTCTCTCAGCTTCTCACCAAACAACATCATCAGCTGGTCAACACTGCTGTTGACTCTGCCTCCGATACACATCAGCAGATCCTCCGTGCACTCGCCACTGTAGCTCGATAAAGTCGTTTTTGAAGAAACAGCAGCCGAGAGCATCATCGGAGTTATGGCAAAGACATGTCTTTTTGTGCTGTTGTAAAGAATTTTTGTATATAGAGACTTGGGCTCTTGCTGAGGATTGGCTATGGTATATTTAGTCTGTATATAAAGATGGACGACATGAAAGCTCTTCGAAAGTGTCTCCCTGGTGGCTGACTGCAGTATGGGTCCGCCTCCTCCATGTTAGCAGATGGGATATGACCTGACCTGAATCTGACAGAGATTCTGTATTTTGACTATTTTGATTAGCTGTACAAAGTTAGTGTTACCATCCCTGACACCCACGGCCATTGCTTGTTGTTCCCAGAAACCCAGCCAACATAACCGACACGAACCGGAATAGCATTTCAAAATCTTTGTCTGAACCCAGCCTGGGTCGCAATGGGCTCAGCTCGGTTATCCACACCGTTATGTTGTGTTCAGTGATTTTCATTAGTTATTTGATGCTTTAAAAACCTGTTGAAACATTGTGACTGACATCAGAGACTGAGACCTGCAATTCGTCGAGCCGGTGTATCATCAGGACCTCAATAAAGAGGCTCCATCCCTTGATCATTGAGCAGCTGCACAAGCTGGCAGTGTTTGTGTCCGGGATAATTAGGCTTCTTTTCTTGATAACGGAGGAATGTATACTTATATTATAGAGTCTATGGTGGTGACCATCAGGGCCGATGAGCTGTTGGACAATATCCATTGTTTCCAGCTTAGAAACACAACGTTTGTGTATTTTTCTTCTCAAAAGGTGACAGGTGGTTTGTAAATTGTACAAACTACAGTGTTTGAGTGCAGCTCCCACAAAGAGGACAACACAGCAGTTTGCACAGGTCGATGAAAGAGGACAGGACAGGGGTTATGGTGCATGGTCAGGTTTTTCTAAAATACAGACCTTTGCCTTAGTGCCAACCATTGATGTGAATCCCACTGAACTATAGGACGTTCACCTGCTTTTTTAATAAAACATGTGACCATCAAGCAACTCTATGGAGCCCAACTGTGATCTGAAGAGTAACCGTTCTTAATGGGCCTTCATGCTGTGGAGAGACGGTTAACACCAGTTTTTTACTCTATGAAAATAAATGTTTTCTGCTGTGAGCTTCAAGTTGTGATGTTACACACACATGCACACACAGAGTCAATATGACCTCACATAGGTGACAATCCTCTACTTCAACACTATCATTGCTGCCTGAGTGCATCTAACTCTATAATTTTCTGACTCGGTGTGTTTATGTATGTGTGTGTGTGTGTGTGTGTGTGTGTGTGTGTGTGTGTGTGTGTGTGTGTGTCTTTTGTTTTCTGCCACTTCTCTTTCTTCTCCCATCTCTCGTCACGTCTTTGTCTCAGTGTTGTTCTCAGTGCTGGCTGCTTTTCTTTGGCCCTCTCATCGCTCTGAGCAATGAAGATTAGTTCTGCACTCGGGGCACACACACACACACACACACACACACACACACACACACACACACACACACACACACACAAATGCACACAATCCGGCTTCTTACATCAAGCTGTTAACCCCGTTTATAAGTGTGGCCTTTTGAATCAGCTTGGTGAAAGTGTAATCCCTGCCCAACTATTTAATGGTAATCTCCATATCCTGATTAGATTACACACAAACACATGCACCACAAATTCACACAGACACATGTGGTGTCTGCAACGCTCCTCGAGGACTGAAGTGAAAACCTGTCCATTTGGTTCTGTCTGTGTTTCTTGGCGACTCACGGTGTTTGATGTGCATTTTCTTTTTTCTGTCTCTTTTTGTCGCGTCTTTTTTTAGCACTTTTTCCTTCATGTTTGTTAACTGACAGAACCGAGAGACAGGAACCATGTGGAGAGTCTTTGATGGCACCAGTCTAAGAAAGTGGAAAGTGCATCCATGCCTTTTATACATCTGCATTCAACTTTATTTTTGGAGCTATTTTACTTTAAAAACCAAATATTCACAGTCTGCAAAACAGTTTTAACTTTGATATTGTCTGTTTGTACTTGGGCTGATTTCTACAGTCATTTGTGTCACATTTACATGGCTACAGCATTCTGCAGCGAGAGTCCAAGTGCAGTCAAAAACTGTATGGTTGTGGGACTGAATGTTCAGATACTGGCACAAGGTGATGGCTGCATCCAGACGGACAATGGCCCTGAGTCCAGAAAATAAGTAATACAAAATTAAAATGCAGCCTTTCACTGCATTGGCAGAGCCGCAGTCCTAAAACACAGAGCTCCAGGAGAAGAGTGGAGAGTTGGACCAGGCTCAATTTTCACTGCAGCACAAAACTAAAGTCAATGAAATATGCACAAGCGCGGAAATGACGCTGTCCTCTTCTTCTTAGAAGAGGACATTAACAACACAATCCTTCAAACAAATTTGATGGTTCTTGCCGCCAACTCCACGATAGCTCTCTCCTGTGTTGGTCACCGATGGTCGGCTGTACCTTCATTGTTTTTCATGTTCGTGCCCAATGCGGCAACCAAGAATTCACTTTAACATGTTTCAGAAACAAAACACAGCTCCTCTCAATAGCAAGGAAGATGTAGATATTAAATGAAAAACCGACGTCCGCATCAAGTCGTTGAAGTTGAGTCAGTGTCAGTCAAGCAAGTCTGACTGGAATCAAGTTATATGACTCGAGTCACCCACTTCTAGCAAACAGCCCAAATCTAATGCGCCTCAAGATTGTAGATGGCGGATTAAAAACTTTTCAGAGTAATACATTCAGAGTATTAGTCAATGCAAATAAGGAAATGGACAAGATGCAGCAAGGGAAGGAAAACGACTAAGATGTGAAAGGACACTAATTGTTGTGATATAATCACAGCAATTAGTCATTGCTTTGATTATATCTCAAACACAAAGAAAGAAGTTGTGTTAATTGCTAACTCAACAGTGATGCCTGGGCAGGATGAACTCACACTGTGTTCACAGATTCAGTTTTGTTGAACACAGTGTTCAGTCACTCTAAATCAGAAAGTGTTAAATGCTCTTAGATGTTAAAGATAAATTAAAGATTTCATCTGTTATCTGTACTGATGTTTTAGTTTTTATCATTGTTAATTTTGGTAGTTTTCAAAGCAGCCACACACAAACATTCATGGCACAATAGATTTGTAAAAACACTCTCGCTTCCACATTAATTGTTTAAATCATCCCAGCGGCAACACCCATAATTCTAAACGTATGGTTAAATCTGTGGTTAAAGGTAAACAGATGTGTTTTTGCCGTTTAAATGTTTGCATCTGCCGTCTTTATTAAATTGAATCACCTCCATCTGTTCTCCATCAAATCTATGATGACAAAAGTTGTCTGATTTTTGTTCCAGGACCTGTGCACATGGACCAACTGACTCCTGTGAGCAATGAGGAGTTGTTGGTACACACTCAACCAGCCAACTGCTGACACACACACACAACAACACACACACACACACACACACACACACACACACACACACACACTGACATACACAAACACACACATTACAGTTATTTAATGAATGTATTCTTCAGACTGCAAGCTGTCAGCAATATGCCAAGAATGCATCAGGGGCAAAAGTCAGCATGTGTGCTGTAGTACACAGTCTGTCCTTGCACATACATACACACACACACACACACACACACACACACACATCAGTGCTGACATATACACTATCATTGTGCAGAGCATCATTTAACAACTCGTGGTGTTTGCTTGTGCTTAGACCGATGTGTGGGTGATAAAATCAGAGTTGTTGTTCAGGGTTGAAACCATTTAAACTAAACGATCGTCAACAACAATAACCTTGTTTAACCAGAATGAGAAATGGCCAATGAGAGTCAGTTCACCAAATAACTGCTGGGTGAGTTAATGAGCTCTCTGCCAGTGTGTAGAGGACAATTAGAATTCAGAGCCACAACTGGAAAACAAGGATTAATAATGTGTTTCTGCTTTATTTACTTATTATGTTGAATTTGAAGAATGAAAAGTAAACTTTGGAAATAGCAGAAGCATTACTTCATTTCGGAATGTCAGCTGAATGTCACTGTATTCTGCTGGCTTTATATTCCTGCCTACGTGTAAATTGGTTCACAGTACAGACAGCCTTTATGTCATATATATATCCTGTTGTATAAGTTTAGTTAATCTAATGTTAGTAAGAGGCCACTCTGTTTTCTGTGCAGCGTTGCCAGAAGGGAAATGTTGATGTATTGTACCAGTGGCAAACAATTATCGTAAAAACAAAGACAAATAATTTGCTTTTGAATAAACAATCCTTTCAAAAAACAGTAAAGACTATTTGACAGGACATTGATAAACTGAATATAGTGAGAAAGTTCAAGCAGTTACTGAGACATTCATTATATTGTCATTCATGTTTTATTGACTATTTTCTATAAATTGTTTGCGTGTGATGCTTTAACTGAAGAACCAACTGTAATTAAAGCAGCACGTTTTATTTGGAGATAGTCATGATATACTGGCTTTCATAGTAACAGATCAGACCATGTGATATTTGTCGTTCATTAGTTAATTTCCACTCCAATCTTTATAACGCCATAGTTTTTTAAAGCATTACTTCTGTTTGTAGAAAGTTTCCTGGTTCTCGTAGCTCAGATGAAGCCATCCAACAAACTCTGACTCCATTGCTAAGACTGCCTCCAGCAGGATAAATAGTTGATGTATCTGAGCCTGGCTTCCACAAAGTCAGCCGCTCAGAGAGCAGCGGCAGGATGGTATATACGGTCTCACCATTAAGGTTGAGGTGTTAGATGTTAGGCTTTGTTACATGTTACGCTGGTTCTGGCCTCTGACAGCATCTGCAGGACTCAGGTGGCACAGCCCGAGGCCTTCTTTTTCTTTTCCTTTTTTTACCGTGACACCAACACAACATAAAAAATGTCCGTGAACTCAGTCACGCAATGCAAGCCGCCCTCCAGGACCCTCCACGGGGAGATGGGATGGTAAAGGCCAAGCTCAGCACAGCTTGACTGACCTTAAACAGGCTTCTACCTCATCTCACACACACTCAGTTACAGATGGGCTGTCGTATTGTCACACGCTGGAGAAAATGCAGCAGTAATATCAGCGTTTTCCAAAGCAGGACTCAAAGCAGTGCTACCTGCTGACAGCAGCTGATACTTAAGTAAAACTCACCTCACTCCACAAAGCACGAGTATAAAAGTAATCAAATGTGAATTTGCATACTTATCATGATTGGACCAGCTGCCATGCACACACCACGGTATGTCTTTTATTCTCTAAATAAAGCCACAGCCCCCCAGTGTGTGTGCGTGTGTGTGTGTGTGTGTGTGTGTGTGTGTTTGATTCTGTCATAGACTACCTTTTGAGGACACATTTCCGACTCATTTTTGTATGTCTTCAAATTAATTTAAATCTATGTAAATGTGACCTATGTTTGATTGTGTGTGGTCCAGATATTACTCAAGTTGTGGGGACCTATATCTGTTTATTTAGTCATAATATAGGGTCTTATCTTTGTTAATGGGGGAATCTTAAGGTTTTGAAGTCATGGTAGTCATGGAGACATGCCTGTGTGTTCTGGTTCAGTTTAGGAGTAAGATGTGAATTGTGGTTAGGTTGAGTTCAGGGTGAGGCACTAATTGATCGCGATTTATTTTAGGGTTTGTTTAGGCTGTTCAAAATGAATACAAGTCAATGTAAAGTCTTAACAAGCACATCCTTTCTAAATGGGTGAGCGTGCGTGTACGTGTGCGTGGGCATGCGTGCAAGCTTAAGTGCACGTACACTCATATGAATGCTATCTCCTCTCTGGTCTGGCTACTTGGAAGGAATGCAGTCTCATATCTCAGCATTAACATAATGTTCTACTTCCACGGGTTCACTGGGTTCGGTGCAGTGTGACTCAGTTCGGCTGGTGCAGACAGAAATCCTCTCTGTAGGACATTGCTTTCTCTGGGTTTGTGTTATTAAGGTTGTTTAGTTATTGTGCACACACTACAGTTACAAAGATAACCTCCTTTGAAAATATTATTCTCTATTCCAAATCTATTTTATTTGTATTTTATATGCTGTCTATAAATTGCTGTATATAGAAGTAGAGCTTGTACAGTGTATATATGATTAGGCGTAACGCATTCCGTACAGTTTACATACGAGGAGACATGTGTTTGATCAGCACTTCATTAAAGCCATGTGGTCTTTACATTGAACTGAATGTTAAAACCCAAGAGGGAATACTATAGTGTTATTGCTGCAGCATTCGTATACATGGACATAAATGAGTCATTTACATGGAAATTACTGCTGCATCCTCTCATACAATTTCCCCCTGAACTCAGGCGTGCTTGATATCTTTAGGGTTTATGGTTTAGAACAAGGGGATGAGAAACCAACATATCTTTTATTGTGACAGATGAAATTACAAATTGTTGCAAAGTGAAAAATGTTAGTTCTCAATCCAGTTTCTTGCAGGTACTTTATATTTGTATATTCTGTTTTTGTGTGGATGCATGAAAGGATTGATTTCTTTCACATTTAGATTTTTTGATATTTTACAAAAAAATTACATGGAAGCGTTGCCAAATCATCACATGGCTACCTATAGAAGATGCCTGGTTTCCATTTTGTGCTGTGCCAATATTCCTCTTCAAGACATTTCCCAAAACAATAATTTCACATCTGTTGACAAAAAAGGTGGAACAGCACCAGTTGAACCGGACCAAAGTGGAGCTAAAGGGTAGATTTCAGACCTGCTCCCTGAGTGTCTTGCCCCTGACAGACAGGGGAGCAGACAAATGAGACAGTATCAATATTGAAACAGGTTAATGGGCTAATGAATGTGGAGAGTTCTGCCTAATGTTCCCAACAGAGCTCCTAGCAAAACCATTAAAGCACTTTTATATGACTAGACAGGCACAATGCAGTAACTCGATTTATGGGGTACTTTCATGGTCAATTAGGAAGGGAGAGAAAGGCCTGATAGAAGAGGTTAGCATATGTGTGTGTGTGTGTGTGTGTGTGTGTGTGTGTGTGTGTGTGTGTGTGTGTGCGCATTTGCCCTCACCCCTGTGTGACAGTTTTTGTGCGTGTGATATGAGCTTATTATCTTTAGACAGGGTTAGGCCCGTTTTTGTCGATATTGTCTTGACCTACACTACTTTGTGTCATTGTGATCGACACACAGTCAGACTGAAGACTGCACAATAAAGAAGCTGTCAATCAAACGTCATCATATCTGTCATATCAGAGGTGGATATAAGGGACCGACTGACTGGACAGCGACTAATAACAATTCAAATAGTCACCGGGGAATCCTCCAGACCTCGGTGTGTCAGACTGAATAATAAAGTTTGACATTACTTTTATGAAAGCAGAAGCTCCCAATGGAATAATCTTATCGCCTCCTTTATTACCTTTTACACAGCTGAGTGCAGGTGTGGCCAAATGCCCTTTTGTTCTTCAAAACATTTTTCAGATGACTCTGCCCTCGGGGGTCTTATGAAATGACAAAGATCAGACCCACAGAGATGAAGCCGGCCACTTGAATGTCAATATTGGCGCAACCAAGGAGTTAATTATTGACCTAGAAGGAAATACCCGGGCATTCCTGTTGACATGAGTTGACCTTGAGGGTTTGAGAAGACAACAAGACCCTGTAGAGGAAAGGGTCTCGGTCAGGTCACAAACAAATCCTGGTACAAACCATTGACGCATGTCCAACTCTAGAAATGAAGCCAAACTATCCTGGATATGAACGCTGCCATCTTGTGCATTTGTGCTATCTGTACATGGTGAACTACTTCGCTAAATTAACTTGCAGGAAACTATTCTATATATACATACAGACTTTCCGTCTTGATTTATTAGATGTACTGACG
This sequence comes from Pseudopleuronectes americanus, assembly GCA_038501795.1. NCBI lineage: Eukaryota > Metazoa > Chordata > Actinopteri > Pleuronectiformes > Pleuronectidae > Pseudopleuronectes > Pseudopleuronectes americanus. Next base: position 5,025,484 of record CM076727.1, read on the forward strand.
ACCTTTCGGACCTGCTTGCTGTGCTTATTTTCTCACTTCTCCCTCAAAATTTGATCATTTATCACCTGCAGTGAAAAGTGGTACGGCAAAAGTCAAATATCTTGCTTTTGTTAACAAATTGACTCCTGGTCTTCTTGAAGGAGGATTCAGACTGCATGTGAATAAAACATGTTTATTGACTCATTCGATCACCAGATGCTGCTCAGCACACTTAAGAGAGTCCGTTTGTATCTTTTGAATGAACTGTGATCTCTGACATTTAAAGTTGAGATATTTGCTGAGATACGGACTGATTTCCTTTTTTTTTCTTATTTAGTTGTGTTGCAAAAATTGCCTCATCTCTCCATTGATGCACATTTAGCCATGAAAGATAAAAATAGTAGTAGTTACGATCTCATATCGTATTAAGCATGATGAACAGAGCAAGACACACTGCACGATGCAAACATCAGTCCAAAAAAGGTTGTATTGTCAGTTCAGCTCCTACAAACCATCAACCACCAACCTAACATTCATAAAATCTTTATTGGATCTCAACGTAGAACACAACGTGACATTACTGGTGCAGATCCCTGTCTCTCAGAAACATACTCTCTTATATGCAGCTTCTCACACAGAGAAACACTCCATGCACTCCTCTCTGTTGCATCACTCTGGACCTCCTCAGAGAATTGTCGCAGCACACAAAGTGAGTGGAGGATATTTTTAGTTTTGCAAAACCTGAAACGGATAGTGCAGGTTCTCTCCTCTGCTTCTCGGGGCACATTCAAGAAAACGGAGTTGAATGAAATGGTTTAAATTAGAGCAGTTTTGTCTGTTACCCTAATGAGTCCTGCTCAGTCGGGTTAAAGCTATCGTTTGTTTTTAAGTTTTGCATCGTTTTGTAGAAGTGACTCTGCAAACAATGATGGGGCTCAATGGACGTTGCTCTTAAAGAATGCTAATGATCACTCATGCAAACCGTGGTTCAGTCCAATGGTAGTAGAATAATTGCAATATCTTTTGTCTCAAGTGATACAAGTTTGATGGTGAGGTTTTGTTGTTCTTTGGCTGATGTAACAAACAGCTAACATTGACAACATGTGACAAATCCAGCTAACACTGAACCTTTTCACAATTATTCATGAATCACGATTGATAAAACCATTAGAGCCATCACTTCTACCATTCACTTGGTAACATGAGCAGTTCGTATTATTTCCTGCCAATTAGGTAGCGTATGTAACTGGGCTCAGTTGCACTTCACTGTAACCAGCTGGTTAAACAACCCCTTGAATCTGCCTTTTATTGTGTGAATGTTAGAATCCAGTAGGCCTGAGACAGTGAAGAATGACGAGCGGGAGGATTTTCTATATATAAAGTAATTTATTATCTGAACAGGAACAGAAAATATACTGGTCATTCGATTGACTCGCTACGACAGATCACACTTAGCATGCTACAAAAGAACAGCACATTATGCTCACATGGCCGCTAGCTAGCTGGGTCTGGGAATGCTAGTTTCTATTTGAACATTTTACACTTTTGAACCCTTTTAAAGTACAACAACCCAACCGATACACTTCTCATTAATATTTACATGAGTCGCATACAGTGGACATCGTAACATTAATACACAATATTTACACACAGTGACAATACTTTAGAAAAGCCAGCAGTGTGTACCTACTTCTGAGAGGGGGCGCCCTTGAGTCAACAACTCCTCATGTCATGTTATATGAACTGTAGCAAATGGAATCAGGAACTAATCAGACTCCGTCACAGAAAAGGGTTTGCGTGTAGCTGCTGTGCTAAGAGCTATCTGGGAGTTAGCTGCAACAATGTTTCCCGATTTGTTGGTCTGATGAGGCTGGACAGAGATGCTACATGTTATCTTGCAGTCATTTGATTTATCGTTAGGCCTGATAAGAGAAAATCTCATCTTTCACTAAACAAAATTTGCTGTTGCATATTATTTATTAAACTTTTTCTTTTAAAGCCAGCAGACAAGTCTCTTGGTGAAACACATTTTACTGTTTACTTTGTTACTGTTACATAAATTATGAAAATATTCAGTATTTACACTTATATAGAGACATCTCCCAAGACGCATATGAAATACTAAGAGTCATGTTTCTGTTATGAGTTACTGTGTTTCATTTTGAATCAAGTATTTATTGTTTCGTTTGAAAAGTGAGATTGTATGGTGTAGGCTAGTAGTTTTCTGTTATAGTTATTGTATATTTATATCAACTGTAATGAACTTTCAATTCACAACAGTGAGTGAATGTGTTTATTCAGCATTAGAAGAGGTCTTTTATTATTTTGAACAAAGTCCATTTTTATTCAGAGTAACACGCCTACAGGTGGCGCAAGTGCTGCTTATATTATTTACCTGTAGATGGCGACATTGCAATAGGTTTGTGTGAAATCGTGAACAACAAGTTTCACGATTTGCAGTTTCATCAAATTTCAACGTCATCACGTTTTTCTGTTCCTGTCATTCTTTGACCTTTGTCAGGAGAACTGTAGCAGCTTTTATCAAACCACTCGACAGGAAGTATCTCTTTACCGCTCACATTTACTCTCTTAAGTTTCGCAGTCAATCACTTTGCCCAAGTCAAGTGTCTAACATTCATTTTCATTCTGGGGCTCTCACAGTCTGGTGTGAATGGGAGCACTCAAAGTAAAAACCACTCAGGACTCACATATACCTTGGCTGATAAAATCTGTAATGACATGAGAACGCAGACAGATTTATTTTTTATGTTTTATTGTCAAATTAGATAAGACAGAGCTTTAATGGTCCCTTTGGGGAAATTGAGCCTTTGTTGCAGAACTAAACCATAAAGAAGAATGACGATAGTGCAGGGCTTTAATTGTATTACATCAGATAATTTTAACACAAGAACAGGCTAACTTGTTTAATTACTTTAACCAGTGTCTGTACAGTAGCAGAAGTGACATCAGCAGAATATATTTGGCCAGTGAAAAAAGATGAAAGTATAAAAATCTATATTTTCCTTTTCTATTTAACAGAATATAAAAATAGATAAGTTATAATAATAAACCAAACATTTCAAGAACTTCCTTTAAAATAACAGCTTGGCAATATATCCTTTTGTAATATAGCATTTTTTTAAGTAATTGCAACATCGCATAAATTGCAAGTAGTCCACAACAATAACCAAAAAATTAAATAAATTAAATAAAATCAATTAGCAAGAGGCTCTAAGGAGGCTCTTAAACGTTCATTTGAAGACACATTCATGTAGAGCTTGACTGAAAGGCTGGACATTGTCTGGTCGTGTGTGTGTGTGTGTGTGTCTGTCGTGGATGTGATGTGTGGACAACAAGCCCATAATTTTTCTAGCCTAGACAAATGCCTCATGGTGGAGGACAGGCCGTCCGATATGACAAATGACCTGCAGACAGGCAGAGAGAATGAGAGAGAGAGAGAGAGAGAGATAAACACACAAAGAGTGAGAGAGAGAGAGAGAGAGAGAGAGAGAGAGAGAGAGAGCGAGAGAGTGAGAGAGAGAGAGAGAGAGAGAGAGAGAGAGAGAGAGAGAGAGAGAGAGAGAGAGAGAGAGAGAGAGAGTAGCTTCATTAACAGAAAGCACAACAGACAGGGGAACAGATGATTCTGCCACAGATTTCAAACCCTCCATCTCAGCCAATTAATGAAATAGCAAGGACACACACACACATACACACACGCACTCACACACGCCGACTCACTGTGTGAAGGGACAAAGAGAGAGAGAGAATGGCCATAAGCCTGGTTAAGCAGTATTAAATTATTCTTCAAATTAAAAGGCCGTTCCTGCCTTGTCCTTTTAGAGCTGTGTGTGTGTAAGTATATGTGTGTGTGTAAGTAATTAAGCTGTTAATTAATTTTATGTCGCTTTATTTAATAACCGTGGACAGTTAAAATGGAGAGTGTGTGTGTGTGAGTGTGTTCGAGAGACAGAGAGAGAGGGGATGAGTTACTGCATTGTGACTAATGTCTCTGTTGAGACAGTTTTGTCAGAGCAGGAGAAAGAGACAAAAAGCAAATGAGTAGAAAACCGCTGGCACATATTTCCTGACTGGTTTCTGGAAAGTTTTAAATCAACCGTCTGACAGAAGAGACATATTTACGTTTATACAAATGTGTCAACATCTGGTGGTTTTGTTGAGGACTTTTGTTTCAGTTTCTCACTCGTGCTCACGAATACATTTGGCAAAGTCGTGTGATGGTGAAAACAAGCAAGATATGTCTCAGTGTTTTAAAACCATTCTTATTATATAATTAAATGCAAGGAATCCCTGCATTTTTCATAAACTTTATATATATATATTGTATGTGTATATATATATATATGTGTATATATATATATATGTGTGTATATATATGTGTATATATATATATGTGTGTATATATATATATATATATATAAAAAACATATATAATGGAGTTTAAATTACAGCCTTTCTGTTGTCTGGAGAGCATCAAGTTAGATTCCATTACTTTAATTCTTCTTCTTTCATCTCATTCATTTCATTTTAATTTGATTGTGATTGAATGTTCTCAATGCGCCCTAAACCTGTGACTGAAAGGAAATGACTGTAAATCTTTTCTGAAATAATGAGACACTTTCAGTAAGAACCAGGAGGATGAGATGCGAGGAGATGAAGAGGAGGAGGAGGAGGAGAGGAAAAGGAGAAAGTCAAACAAACGGTAGAAGATTAAATTAGAGAAAGAACAGGAAGCAAGAAGAAAAGGAGACAGAGGAGCAGGTGACCTTTGCTTTATGAATGAGGAGGAAGTGAGACGTGTGCGATGAGGAGAAAAAAGAGGAGGAGGAGGAGATGATGATAGAGGTGAGAGGGAGGGAGGGAGGATGAGGAGGAGGAGGTGGTGGTGTGTGTGTGTGTCTGCTCAAAGGCATGGAAATGGAGAGAATAGAGAGAAGATGGAGAGAGAGAGAGGGGGGGGGGAAGAGAGAGAGAGAGAGAGAGCGCAGTTACACAGCAGGAGAGTCTGAGTGCTCTCCCCCATCAGAGACTCTTGATTAAAATTTCATTGGCTGAGACTGGAGGTCGGAGGTGATGCTCTGTGTGTGTGTGTGTGTGTGTGTGTGCGTGTGAGCAATAAAAGCCCAGGATTCTGCTTTCTTCTTTCTTTCTCTCTCTCTCTCTCTCTCTCTCTCTCTCTCTCTCTCTCTCTCTCTCTCTCTCTCTATCTCAATCCTCTCATCTTTTCTTTGTCTCTAGCTCTCCTGAGCTCTCTGCTTGTCTAATTGGCTCTGGACAGTTAAAATTGTCTCTGTCTCTCGGTAGTCTTCATTAAAAAGAAAAGCTTTTAGTTATTATTAGCAAGTCACTAGTTTAGTTAGTATCTTAATGATAGCTACCACATAAATCCAGCCTTACTTCAGCAATAAATCATCTCCAAGATCCAATTAAATGCAGTAAGAGCCTCAGAGAGATTTATTAATCAGTTTAATGTAAATCAAAGTTTTATTTGTAAAGATCAGAATTTGATTTTGCAGCCTGGGCCTTGTTCCCTTGTTTCCAGACTCACCTTCTCTCAGACGACTCACTCTGATCTCATTCCTCCGTCGGCTCTCGTCTCTTGTAAACCACGTTTATTAGAGCCTCCTCCTGTTTTTCAAATCAGACCTCGTCAGGATTTTCTTTTGTCGTGCTGCTTTTTCAATTAAAGGCAGGACGAGAGGATACCAGAGCGAACTGACAGTGCACACAGGTGTTCACACCAACACAGTGTCAGCTCTGTCACTGTAGCAGCGTTGTGTTGTGTCAGCTCCTTTGTCACAGCTGTGACACTCATTCAGGACCGACGGCTTGTTGCTGTTTTGTGACTATGTGTGTGTGTGTGTGTGTGTGTGTGTGTTGGGAGGCAAACTTGGCAATATTCAACTGGATTATTATTCAGTGCTGTTTTTGCATTTGATGTTGTTTTCAGCTTTGTTTTTTGTCTTTATTAATGGAGCAGATACAATCTCTGAGAGGATCTTCACAGGAATGTTTTTATACAAACTATAATTTGTGTTTGTGTAAAATAGAGAATATAAATATCTAGATTAAAATTTTTCAGATAATCAGATCCATAAAATCACAAAAATAAACAATAACCACACGTGCCAAATTATCAACATAGTGAAGGAAGTTAAGTTGCAAAAATAAATATTGAAAATCAGAATTAAACATTTAAACTGAGTACAACTAATAGATTAATATCATTAATAATAATCGATATGAACAATCCATTGTTCCTTACAACAAAGAGAAATGCACAAAACAACAAATATTGCATCCATTTCCAAAACCAGAACAAGACAAAGAAAAGTTCTGACTGTGGTCGGCAGAGCAAAATGGTTCTTGGTTCAAATCCCAGTTGGGTGGATGTCTTCAGTGAGGAGGTGTCTGTTAGGGTTTTCTCTGGGTTCTTTAGCTTCCTCACACAGACCAAAAACATGCACATTGGGATAAGGATTTGAGAATCTAAATTGTAGGTGTGAATGTGAGTGTAAATGGTTGTTTGTGTGTTGGCCCTGAGATGGACTGATGACACTTCTCACCCAGCATCATCCGGGCACCAGTCAGCCCCCCTGTGACCCTCGAGGTATGAGCGGTATGGATAATGGATGAATGCAGCTCTGACTCGCATGTGTGTTGTGTTGCTCCACTTCCTGTGTCAAAAGTGCAACCTCACAAGTTCAATCTGAAGTCAGCGAATATCAAGATGCTCAGATTCCATATAAACTAATCCAGGATTTATCATTTACATGTTTCCCTTCAAAAACAGTGAAGCTGAAGGGATTTTCTCTGCATGTGAATCTGAATCGCTGAACAATCTGACTGCAGATCAGAAAAAGATGCATCAGAGCTGAACGGTTAAGACACTGAGCTTCAGTTGGTCTGTTTGATGAGCTCAGTCCACCAGTTCCCTTTTACTCCACATCACCGAGTTTCCTTGGATTTAACTACGAGACGGCTCAGACGCTGGTTTTACTGAATCTCACCACTTCAACCAGATAAGGTAGCTGAACATCCCAGAGAGGAGATGGTGCAGTTTTTATGTAAAGATGTTACTTCGCTGCACAAACCAAACACAGGTCATTTTGGAGGATGAATAATAATGTAATGTAATGTCAGTGCTGCCTGCTGTTCAAACTGAGAAAGGAAAGATAGAAGGAAAGAAATCTAAAGTAAACCCTAAAGAGCTGCAGATAGAAACAGCTAATTATGTTACTGTTGTTTTAGTATCTTCAGGGAATTATGCACAGATCTTGATTTTACACCTTTTAGGACGATGTTTTATGACAATTAAATAATTTAAGTTTTCAAAACACATCTCTTCGTTTTTATTTCTACAATTGTTCAGCCTTGGTGTAGGTGTGCAATCTCCGAACACTCTCTAGTCATCATCATTATCATGTGAATTTAAAAACATCACAGGCAGACACATTTCTCGTGACTTTTAATGTATTTAGTTTAAGGAACCTATCATTTAAACGTGACTTTAAATGATTTGGTGAGTTTGGCACCACTAGCATCCAGTTTCGAGCCATTTTGATCCGATCGCAGGATGAACCGTTGTGAGTGCATGCGACTCCAGATCCAGTCGACTCTGCTGCAGTGACTCAAACGTCTCCAGCATCTTCACACGCAGCTTCGCACAAACCGCACTTCAGTCTCTAACAAAGCGCACACTCACTCTGCAGCGCCGACGCTCGCTCGCACATGAAAGAAGCAGCTCGCCGCCAGTGGCACCCGTTTGATATTGTACACACTCGAGCATGAGGCATTATATATTCACACACATCAGTTAAAAGTCATTATGCTCTTCTCACACTTACAAACACACTCACACACACATGTACACAGCCCCATCAGCGAATTAGCTGAATAGAGAGCCTCTTTTTGCCTTTTCTTTTGAGTGGTTAATTAGCCATCAGGGCCCGCTGCACCGAGAGAGCGAGGTCCATCAAGAGGTGGAGCTTCAAAGAGCAGTTTATGGACGCCAAAGCACTTTAATTAGGGCCTATTTGTACGAGAAAGCAAAGAGAAAAACATAATTTGAAGCAAAAAGATGAATTATGTGGAGTGAAAATAAACACAGAGATAAAGAGAGACAGGAACAAACTACAGGGATTCAAATGGAGGAGAAGAGATGCTCACGAGGTGGTTTTCTGCAGCAGTGAGAGGATAAACTGATTCATTATACCCTCACAGTGGAGTAGTGGTTTAATGCTGTCGTCAAGACAAAATGAGAAACTACACTATTCATGACCTTCAGACCATTTCTGTTTGTGTCAAATGTGTTTTTGAGGATTGAGATTATGTGAATTAAAGAGGTTTCAAGTTGATTTGAAGCCACATGACGTTTGAGAGGAAGAGAAATCATAAGCAAACACTAGAATCATCTCTTAAATACTCCAGCCTGACAAATGTATATCTGTTGGCCGATAATATCTGCATCTATGTTTGTCGGTATTTTCTTGATTAAAGTTCTATATATTTGGTTGAATCTGTGTTTTATTTAGTTTTCTAGTTTTAATTAATGGTTTAACTGTAAAATATCAAGCCGGAATTACATTTCTTTGTCATAAGGGTTTGATAACAGGGTCTGAAAAGCAGGAAACTGCCTGTTGCCCCTGAGCTGAGAGACAGCCCTCAAGATTGGCCAATCCACAACTTTTTGAGACTCTCCCTTAATCAGAATCAGAATCAAAATCAGAATCAGAAAGGATTTATTGACAAGGAGGTTTACACCTACCTGGAATTTTCTTTGGTAAAAACAAAATAAAAAAAATAATAATCCTATGATTGCCTGTGTATCAACACTGTCTGAACCCCCTTAACAAGGCTGCATCATGAGTTTTCTGTTTTGTATCATGTGGTTTATTTGGAGTTTTACCTGGGGTCCCGAATTCTCTTGAAACACCACTGCCTAGGAATCATTGCCATGTTTTCCGAAGGCCTATATATACACTATACATCAACTGATATAGGCATCTGAAATCTTTATTCCCTCATAACCAGTATAAGCTTCGCCCCGGGCTCTGTACCTTACCCACACTGCATATGGGCATGCATGCTGTTTATGAGGCATTGGACATGTCTGAAGGAAGAACTAGTTCATATAACTGGGGATTTGTTTAAGATCAGAATTTCATGCTGTCAGTGATTGTGATACTGTTGATGTCAACATGGATTTCTATATTTAAAATTGATGAGCATGAAAGATAAAACAAGATCCAAAGGGTTTTGCTGAATGGAGACTCATTTTTCCACCGGTTTTTACGATAACTTCAGACTGACCTTTGCAGACTTACTGTATCAATACTGGGATTATTAACCAATTTCGTGAGGAAGTCTTTGATGAAACAGCCGTCGTCCTCTTCTCACTGTACCTGACGCTCACATGTTCAGCTTGTTCCTCACTCCCTGTGCTGCCGCTGCTTCATCCATCTGTTGTTATACCGATGTCTTAATCTTCAGAGAATGAAAGAAGCTAAAAAAAACATCATGAGCAAAGAAGTATTTTAAGTGATTGACACTGTAGCAGGTGAGTTAATATTGTTGGAAGTCACTTTTGTCTGAATCGTCTCTATATTTAGACCTTTGTGTGGGAGTAAAGAGTTTTAATGAGACTTCTGTGTTTTGATTGTCATGAAGCTAAGATAATAGCTTTGCCGTGATATGTTTTGTTTATAGGCAGCAGTCAAACGCCCACATAGCAACATCGTACAAGCCTGTAAACTCAGATTGTGTAAAAGCAGCATCATGTGATCTTCATGGACAGAAATTACATCTATGAGTATTTGCATATAGGGCCGATCCAAGTGGTCACTGGGGACAAATTCAGGACACATTGTAATCGGACCACTCAAGATGCTGCCAGGGCTGAAGAGGTCCTTGTTGGCCCTGTGGTACAGTGGCATCCATGATGCAGCCTCCCTGTGACCCTGGAGGGATAAAGTGGCTAAGGGATGGATATTTTGTTCATCACCATTCTCGCGGAGTGATTTCACTTTAGTAGGCTGCACCTGTGTGTGTGACAGATGTTCTCTGTGGTCTTTTTGGAGCCTGGATAAGACTTTGACATTGCTCCTGATTTCCAACTTCAATTTGCCTACGATGTGCACAAAATTAAGTTTTTTGATTTGAAGTGAGAGGAAAATGAAACCATTCAGAGTTAAGGGGCTGCTTCTCTTTGACTAAACCGGGATTCCCCGTTCACACACCTGGTCAGTCTATTTCCTACGGCTCCAAATCACTTCTTGAATTTGTAGAATCTGAAATCTCATGATAGGAAAGCCCTTCATGTGCCAGATGTTGCTCGGCCACTTGTTTATATGGCAGAAACCACACGTGAAGCACATCATTATAGGAAGTGTCACTTTACAAAATCACGTTAATGGCTTAATTTCACCATTTTCCTGTGCTGGGAATAGTGCCATTACTGTGTGTGTGTAAACACAGACGGAGCATCTCCTGCTGAATCCACTTCAATCTGTTTGCGTAGCTTTGTCCTCAATGATCCTTTGTCTGTCGAAAGCTCTTAGCGCTTCCATCCAGAGCCCTCTGCTCTCTGCATTCATTATTAATGGACCTCAGCGGGCTGAGAACACACACACGGACACACACAGGACCTGCACGTCATGGGTGGCTATTTTAGAGGAGACATTTAATTAAACACTCAAAACATAAAGGGGGGAAATAACATTATTGAGGGAGCGAGGGATAGAGGAGGAAATTATGGAGTTTTTACATTGTTTTTTCTTTTAAGCTCACTTCACATATGTCCACAAACTAGTCGCACAGAAATACTATTGATTTTACTAGTAAACAAAGTGGAGAATTGCTATAGACATTTTGAGCTTTTCTATAAAGTGACATATGGTGATTTCAGCAGTGACCCTGTATTTGCTTTTGCCCTTGACCTCGGACACTATTATATAAATTAGTCAAGAAAATATTCGTGCAGTGTAGGAGGCTCTATTTATTATTGATTTCTTGCCTAGATTGCAAAACTTCACTCGTTAGCTTTTTAAAGAAGTCATTGTTGTGTATTCCTAGATGTACTTAATGATTTGTGTATTTGTTTTTCAAAGGGATTAAAATGAGCCAGGATCACACAACAATGATAATAACCGTCACGTCTATACAGGGATAGAAGCATACAGCTGTTAGAATATGATATGAGTGGTAATTTTCGTTGTTACTCAGTGTTTGAGTCTGAATGAGAAAGTGAAATTAGAACATCTCTTGTCACAGCAACAGAGTTTGAAGCTTTCTAATTGGATATTTGTTATTGCAATTGTTTTGTTTACAGCCTTGTATGTTTGAACTATTTGTCAGTGAAGCAGATTTTCTTCAGCTCAGTGTTATCTAGTGATGATTCGATGATTCAATTGGAACGATTTCATGTTTTCGTGTCCGTCCAAGTGCTGAATTGCTCAAACAGTCACAAAACAGCTTCCATGAGAAAAATGAAGTGTTCCTGGTCACTCCACTGTGTGTGTGTGTGTGTGTGTGTGTGTGTGTGTGTGTGTGTGTGTGTGTGTGTGTGTTATCCGATGTGACCTTTCTCCATATGGTGTGGGACTGAGCAGGGGAACAGGAGGTGAGCCCTACACATGCTATCAGTCTGAGATGTTCGCCGGCAGCCACTGACACACACACACACACACGCTGCAGGCTCTACATGTCATTGTTACCTGATATTCATGGTCGGCAGGAGAAACAGACGAAGGAGAAGGTCGTGTGATGTCAGAGACGGTGCGTTCACTGCCGGCCGTGGGTTTGATTGCTGCTCGCTCCTTTTCCAGAGCCCTGGGCTCCCTCTACCCTCTGTCCTCCCCGCCCACAATCCTCAGCATCAGTCCAGCCCCCGCCAAGAGACACAGACCTTTCTATTTTTGATTTCTAGTCCAAGTGCAAACAATGGTACAGTACGCCTTAAGAAATAACTACCAGAGCTTGTATTTACTGTAACAGAGAGAAATAATACTCGTGGTGATATAATTCCATGAAGCACTGGAAAGGATAGAATGGAGGAAAATATCTTATTGCGGTTTTCTTGGAAAACATTCCTTATAGCTTTAGACATATTTTCCTTGTCCTGTGAGCAGCAACAGCCCCAATCTTCAGCAACAATTATGAACCATAAAAGATCATTTTTATTCCTGTTGAAAATATTTTCCTTCTTGTCCCTTCCAGGACTCTATAACATAATAAATTATTTCCTTTTTCTTTTTTCCATCCTCGGTTGTATTAGTGTAGTTTTGGTCAATATTCCCATGAGTTGAGATAAAAATACACTTGTGACTAAGCAACGATACAAATAACAGAAGAGGTGAGGGCAGGTTTTCCTCTAGGCTCTTTTGAATTGTGTGTTGTCGGATATGCTCTATGTCAGTATGTCATTGCCATCTACTACAAGCAAACAGAAGACAGTTACGAGCATCAAGCCAAAGTATTATTGCTATTTGCTAAATAGTTTGTTAGTGGATGAGACATGGAGTAAACTACAAAGTCGAATTCCAAGTAACTACATTTTTTATTTATAATTAAATTAGATATTTCATTCTATTAAAATGGGGTGAAATGTCATGATTGACAGCTAAGACTGATTTGTGATTGGTTTAAAGATCTAAAAGTAATTAAAAGAATCCAAAACAGTCACATTTTTCTTTTCTATACTTAAAATTCAAATCATTAAGACATCATTTAATTTCAATATATTTTAGATAATTCACAGAAAATGGACCCGGCCATTGTTATAACTAATCACTTAATGATGTACCTCCTCCTTTCAAAACCCTGCAGCTCCACCGAACTAAAACAAAGCATTTGGCTGTTGAAGTCCCAGATAATCTCCAGCATTGCTTTCCAGATGCATTAGCAGTGACTGATCTAATTTTAAAAAGAGCTATAATAGCCCCCTTCAGCATACCCAACTAGATATTATATTACACACAACAATTACTGAAAGGAACACAAACGCTAACAAATCGCGGCAACAGTCTGGACTAAGTCTAACCAGAAGCTTTTCCCTCGGCTGTAGAATCAGCTTTACAAAAGACTTTGCTACTGGGCGTCATCTTTGTTACTTTACATAGTTGCTTATCGTTTTCAAGTTTCCTTATGAGGCATTGTAACCCCCCGCAGAAATCTATTTGATTTAAATTCATATGCAAATAAGCATCCTAAGGAAAAGGGCATTTCTTTTAAAGGGAGAAGAAAGAGGAGGGAAGTTCAGCTTATCGCCCCTCAACAGATATTCAGACGAAATGTGTTGGTTTTGTCTTGTCTCGTCACTGAGACTGAGCGGAGTAAAGCTGCAGCGCTGGCGTGTCTGAATGGACCGAGTCAATCAGCTGCAGCTAAGATAAAAAAACCTCTTGTATAGTGGTTGTCATTTGCTCCAATGACAGAGGAGGACAGGAGCGAGGGATCAGAGAGAGGGGCCGAAGTAACGACACGATGGAGGACGGTGCCTGAGCCAGGTAGCTTAGAGAAAGGGCTGAGTTGACATTCCAGCTGTGGACTCACCTGCTGCCTTCTGACAGAAACAAACAGAAAAACACAAACACAATACTATTTCAGTATATCTTGCTTGAGTTGAAGACTATTGATTCCAGATCATGTCCCTGTGCATTTGTGATGTTGAACATGAAGCATCTGGATAAAACACTGCACAAAAACGTAACATTCTATATCTTATAGATCTTCTATAGAGGCTGAACATGTGTTATTGTACCTTCGGGATGGAGAGAGGGGATTTCCATGAAAGCCAGTGTTGCAGGTTGTAGACGCCAAAGAAGAATCAGGGTAAAAATCCTAAGTAGACCGCAAAGGTGCAGTCCTTAGTTCAAGAAATTACAGAGGGACAAGAGATACTAGGGAGAAGAGCTTGAGATTAGAAAATGGATTTGTGATGGGAAGGTTGGTCCTCGAATCCCTTGAAATAAAGTGGCAGGTACCTTTGAGCAAGGCGCTCGACAAATGCACTGGGGCTGTACTGCTGCCAGAAGCTGGACGTGTGTAGTGATTTGAAAAAAACAAACACAGATGTCTCTGTTATTGGTGGATAAAGGTTGAATCAACAGTTATGGAAGCACTTACTTACTTCTCTATCCTTATCTCCCTTCCTTCTCTTTCCCTCATCATCTCGCTCTCCTCTCCTTCCTTGCCTCTATCTTGTGATATAACTTCCACGGCTGGTTGGTTTGGGTGAGCAGAGGGAAACAGGAAAGGCTTCCACAGTTCAGGGCTCCAGAGAGCTCAGGCGGGCAGCAGCAATCAGTCACCGACTAAATCCCTCCTCTCTCAGGACCGCCACGTGCAAGGTGACATGGTGAACAGCTGCAGAGAAATAGCCTACAGTGTGTGTCTGAATTTAAAAAAGACCAGCAGACAGGCTTTCCCAAAAGTCTGAGCGGAAGCATTGATTGTAAGAGGGAAGAATCACCTTATTTGGTCTGTTAAAATGTTTAACCCGTGAATTACTGACAAGCGGCAAAAAAATTACGATCCTCACTGAGAACCAAAGGTGTAGGACGCATAAGGTTTTCAGAAAACAGCATAGCCTCTCAGGATGGTTGTTTGTACAAGGTGTTTGACTTTGGCATGATTTGAAATCACAGTGAATGTCCCAACTCCGTCAACATTGGCGTTACTCAGTCACGACAAAGGTCTTTCCCACACCTTTTCAGCAGAGTAAGAAGGAGATCTATTAAATATTTAAGAGCTGTACACCTGTTTGAATGTGACTTGATGTTATTAGGCTGGTGGTCAAAGGAGGCAGTGTAGGAGAAGCTTTGACTGATAAGCTGATATACAAGCACATCGTCAGCGTTTGAGCGAACCTGACCCGAGCCTAATTATAAGTTCAACCTTTTTGTACGAACCCAGTACGACTTGTTGGGATCTGTCAGGGTCGGGTCAGTTATCCTCACTCTAGTATGCAAGTTGTAAGAAATGCTTAGTTGACAGATCTAGAGTATATTTGTGTCTGACTCTGCATTTGTTTGTGTCCTTGTCTTGCAGACATGTCTCGAGTTGGAGCGGTACCTACAGACGGAGCCTAAGCGACTCTCAGAGCTCTTCGATGAGGAGCTGGATTGTCTCTTAACACCGGCGTTCATGCAGGGCAGTGAAAGCGATGAGGACCTGATGGACCCCCTTCTCCCCAACCTGCCCGAGCAGCCCAGCCCGCCTCCACTACTTGTAACACTCCCCAAGGTCCCAGCCAAGATCCTCTATGTGCCAAACCCCAGCAAGACCCAAGCAGAAGCAGCGAATGAAACCCTCACGTCCAAGGAGCAAGTCCTCGGAGGAGTCAGCGCCGCACAGCTTAGTGCTGCCGTTACATCCCTAACGCCGCCGTCGTCACCAGAACTCGGCCGCCACCTCGTCAAACCCACACAAACACTGACTGCGACGGCAGACGGTACCTTAACACTCAAATTTGTGGCAAAGAAGGTGGGATTAGGGGCTGCAAAGCTGGTGGCAGCACGGGCATTACCGTCCCCGCCAAGCAGGGGAGGAACAGTCAGTGACAGCGAGCAGGGAGGAGGAGGAAGTCTGGGAGGAGACGTACCAGAGAACAAGAAGAGAGTCCACCGGTGCCAGTTTAATGGCTGCAGGAAGGTTTACACCAAGAGCTCCCATCTAAAGGCACATCAGAGGACCCACACAGGTAAGACCTTCAACAGAGTCTTGACTGTGTCCCTCAGAACAAGTACTTTATATCGAGATACTAACTTTATAGACCATGACATCTCTGCACTCCTGCTCTTTTGAAATTACATGTAGCAGTGATTGCAGCGAATGGCCCCAATAGAATAACAAAAGTGCTGCAAGTAGCTGCACTGTATGAATGTGTGTGTGAATGGGTGAATGTGAAACTGTAATGTAAAGCGCTTTGAGTGGTCATCTAGACTAGAAAAGCGCTATATAAATACAAATACAAATCCATTGTGAGGTAATGGTGCTGACTCTCAACTGTAATTATGTTATTGAGATTATTGATTCACTAATGAAAAAACAAGTATCATGTTTATGACCCATGCATGGACACTCAAAACTACAGAACCAATTTCCCAAAAGTTTTGTGGAAGGACAGGGCATGACCCAAGGAAAAGCCAATTAAATTTGAAGCAAATCTAGTTTAAAGAGTTAATTCTCAGTTTTTATTTAATTTCCTTTTTTAGCAAGA
The DNA here is from genome assembly GCA_038501795.1 of Pseudopleuronectes americanus. NCBI lineage: Eukaryota > Metazoa > Chordata > Actinopteri > Pleuronectiformes > Pleuronectidae > Pseudopleuronectes > Pseudopleuronectes americanus. Next base: position 5,041,703 of record CM076727.1, read on the forward strand.
TAAGTCGTTAGCCTTGGATTAGGTATGTGTTTTCTGAGTGCATCTTGACCTTTAACTGATCAAATGGCTGACTGCGAATGATCATGTTTAATGTTCTGATCAAGAAAGGTCTGACAGGTTGCAGCAGGGAATATACCATGGATCAGATGTCTGTGGGTCGGATTTGGCATAACATATCGAAACCGATGACTTAAAACGTATACAACTTTTAACTTTTTCTGCGACTCTGACAAAAAATAGGTGACTATATATAGAAGTGGCTGCAATTTCTGTACTGTTAACGCACTCTCATTAAAGCTGATACTCAGCGTTTCTACTGCATATTCTGTGTTCCCCCATTATGCTGGAGTTTAGGACCAACATTGTGAGTCAGTGTTTCAAAACAACTATTAGCACTACTGTTAAACAACATGCAGAATAATATACTTAAACCTGGTTTGATTAGATCCAGCACACGTAGATCACTCACCTTCTGTAGCAATCTACCATATATCTGATATTCTTTGATGTATGAGAACATTTAAAAGAGAAAGGCTCCTTTTCTTGTATTAATTTCCTCATCAGCTCTGTACCAAAAGGCCCTGCCTCAATAATGGCCTGATGATTACTTGACTGGTAGTAAATGACCTTGTGAATCCAGCCGTGTCCAGCTGGGTCGGACATGCTGCTTCAGCTGCTAACCACAGCTGCCCCACCACTGACCCTCAGACTGAACACACACCAGACTAATGTAGCTGTGAGCTCTGCAGTGTGAGCAAGTGGAGACGTTCTTTGTGTTGATGAAGACGTTGTGTGAAAATGTGTTAGACTAAGGTAGATTTTAATGAATATATGATTAGCTTGAGCTTTAATAACATTAAGTAACCTGAACCCAGCCTGATACCTTACATCAGTCATGATAAGGAATAATCTGGCGTATTATTTTAAGGGTGCTCTGCAAGGGGGTTCTCGGTTTGAATCCCATTTCAGCCAGGATCCTTCTACTGTATGTGGAGTTTACATGATCTCCCCATGACCCCGTCAGTTCTGTCTAGTTTCAGTTCCTGCAGTCTAAAGAAATGCAGACTGGGGTTTGTCTCTGTACGTCTGTCCTACTATACACTGGCGACCTTCACAGGGTGCACCCCGCGTCTTGCCCAATGTCAGTTTGGCTTTGCTACAGCCCCCCGTAACCATAGCGGTACAGAGAAGAGTGGATGGATATTATCTGAATGACTGAGTGTCAAAAAACACAGAAACAAAATCCCCAAACACCAACTTTTACCACAGGAAAGACGGAGCACCCAGCTGAAAAAGGTCTTTGTTGTATTGTTTGCCTTAAACCAACCATAGGGGAAATGAGTCCAGAGGAAAAACAAGACTTTCACATGCATTATAGGGACAATATTGTTTCAGGTAGTAATGTGGTACGATATTTAGATGTTTCTCAACTATTTCTCACCTTATCTGTTGTAACAATCAGCAGGTAGACTGTAGGAATATGCTTTAAATTTCTACAAAGAAATCTTAGTGTCGACACACATAAAGCTCGAAATGGGTTCAGGTATATTGCTTGATGACCCTGAGAGTCTTTTAAATTAAATTTACACTCGAAAATGTAAATGAACATTTATAATGCGGAAATGTAAATGAACATTTATATTCATAGTTCTAATTCACAGCTACAGCACAACTCTAAAGTGACCAGAGCCAGTGTAACACAGATTTAGAAACTCTTACAAATCCATTTATCTGTTTTTTACTACTATGTCAGCTAGAATTAGCTCCCCCCACAGCCCTTAAGGATAAGCAGGATGGCTAATGCATGGCTGGATGGATTTTTCCAAGTTGAGTTTCTGCATTAGACACATTTGAGCCATAAAGTACCTGAGGTTGAATCCATCACTGATCTGCAGCATGAGGCCTGTGCACACTTGTACCTCCTGAAGCTAGCATTATTCAACTTTAGCTCTAACCACAGCAATATTTAGAGCATCTGGAGGGGTTCATGGCCTCAAGTTGTCATCTTCCACTGTCGGCAGTTTCCTCTGTGTTCACCGGGATTACACTACATACCCTGCAGACCTCCACTGTATTAATACGGGCAACCTTGGTATCATTAATCCAGCGTGTTACAGGATTATATGATCCCAGTGACCATTGCATGACTTTAAGTGTAGCATTACATTCTAGGGCAGCACCTACCGTGGCTGGGGGGGGCATACAGATGTAGCTTTATTATAGCTAATCCAGAATGAAGGAGCTAGCTCTCTGGTAGCCTGACTGCTTGCTGAAGTATCTTTCAATCTTCACAGTCGAGTGATGCTAACCAACAGTGAGCTTTTAAAAGTCGAATCATTCGAAAAAGAAGTATAGACACCCTGAAGACACTGCAGTGTGTGTGTGTGTGTGTGTGTGTGGGTGGTTGGGTGTATAGACGTGGGGGCGGTGTATTCCCTCCCGATGTGTTCATTACAAGCACAGTACTGTGGTTTAATTAGCATAATCCTCTTTTTGAGTTATTATGACCGTAAATCATTGAACATACATGTAGGGAGGGATTAACATAGCGTAGACACCGGCAGGAGCAGCTGTAGAATGCCTGCACAGCATCAATACACTTACACTGTCACACCGTGCACAACGGAGGCAATTAGAAACACCATTAAAGAGCAGTCTGTGTTGAGTAGGCTGAATTTGGGCTGCAGCTCGCTGTTACATCTGCGATTGCATTCCTCTCTTCATACCCAAACAATCTCTCCGAGCTGCAAGGTTTATTCTCCTTTTTGAAAATGTTCAATTAGGGATGAGTTGTAACATTAATAGATGCATAGATTAATTCAGTAAAGACAGTCCTGAGGCAGAGCTGCTGAGAGTGTGAGCCAGGGTTTTCTGGCTCTCTGGCTGTTCTGTGTTCAAATCTCTTGGATCCGGTTGGATCTGTAAAAACAGTAGATAGCTGTATCCTCCTCGTTATTCAAGCCGCAGTCCAACAGAATATACTTAACCAGTTATTTGGCTCGGAATAGCAGAGATGATAAGCGTTTTTGGATGGAGGATAAAATTGTCTTTTTAAAAGTATTAGTTGCACTTAATGAAATCTTTTGGCGGTGCATGATCTCAGTGTGCGGGCAACTTTTTCCAAAGCTGCCAACAAACCTGATAAAATATTTGGATGTTAGATTGTAGTTCATAGGAATTAAATTAAACAGAGATGTGTTCAGGGTTAAATGGAAGCGTAACACCTCTAGTACAAATGAAGGGAAATGTGTGGCAGTGCTGTGCAGTTAACAATTTAAGTTGTCCTATCCAAGGACCAAAACTACTCCACTGTGATAAATTTGAGTTTTGGTGTAGGTGCACTCGTCAAAGTAGAGCATCAAAGCATCTTGACTGCCTCCTAGTGATTGGCTGCAGTAAAGGTTATAAACCTAACCCCCTCCATGTTAGTGGATGGGACGTTGGCTAGCTAAAAGTGAGCCTATCAATCTTCTTCTTCCTTGCCTTGTTGAGCACATTGCTATGCTTATTTGTTTGTTAATCAGTGGAATATAGTTAAAAATCATAGACTGTCCATAAATAATGCAGCTCCCCCAACGTGATACCAAAGTGTTTCGATCTCGATAGACACCATCTCCTTCATGTTAGCCGATGGGACACTAAAAAGTAGACATCAAATGGATTTTTCTCAAAGATGGTTTCTTGTCTTCTTGGGTAGTGTTTATCAAACTGATCTACAGCATGTTGAAGTATTCATGTTTCTGGTTTGTTTTTTATTAGTTATTTGATGCTATATAAAGGGGGTGAAACGTCATGAGAGAAGGGGCTCCATCCCCCAATGGCTGCTGAGCACTCTGGCTCCAAATGATTTCAGTGAAGCAAGTTGGCATCGTTCCTGTAAGGGATATTTTGACTACATTTCTAGACAGTCGGAGGAAGTGGAGACGTGTCGTTCATCTCTTTATACAGACCATGAGAGGAACCGATAGAAAGACTCTGTTGTTGATCTTACAAAACAGAATCACTCTCTCCCCCATGAACATTCTAGGATGTAAGCTGGACTGTTCTTACACATGGTATTTCAGAGATAACGTGAAGTTTAATTATGGGAAGTGTAGTTCAGGGGTCACTTCAGGTTCAGTCTTTCTATGACCTCAACTTCTGACCTGACCCCATTCTCAGTATATTGTAGGTTCCACCACCTACCAAAGCTTGTTATGGAAAACCCCCAATGCAACCCCAGACCTACACGCACACATACACACACATACACACAAATATATATATTCCTCTTTAAACTAAATATACTGAGTCCAACCTCCAACCTGTTCTCACTTTCGCTCTCTCTCTCTCTCCTCTTGCTCATTCAGTTTGGGTTGCCAAGCAACTGCATCACACTCTTCCATAATTGGTTGGTGGATGGTGGATTGTCCATGCCTGTTAATCTCTCTCTCTCTCTCTCTTTCTCTCCCTCTCTCTCTCTCTCTCTCCCTCCCTCTCTCTCTCTCTCTCTCTCTCTCTCTCTCTCTCTCTCTCTCTCTCTCTCTCTCTCTCTCTCTCTCTCTCTCTCTCTCTCTCTCTCTCTCTCTCACACTCACTAACTCACCCCCACCTCCCCCTCTTTCTCTCAGTTGCTAGGTGACTTTATCACGCATCCTTGCCTTGCCGTGCTATAATTGGCTGGCGTCATGGTTGCCGTGGCGTCAGGCCCGAGCTGGCCTTGCTTCATTCCACCAACACTATGTGTGTGTGTGTGTGTGCTTGGGGTCCTATTGAAGGAAGATGGGGTGCTCTGGCCAATTACAGAAGACGGGTGTGAAACGGCCGCCTGTCTGGCACCTGCGGCCCCCACTCATACCCCATATCACACACATGCACACATACACACACACACACAGGTTGAGAGTGTAGTATTTCTCCAACGGGCCCGCAGGATAAGCTGCCAAGTGGTTTGCTATTGTATGTAGAAAATGTTGGTCCAGCATTCAGGCGGAGGACTCTGTGCCGTGTATAGGAGGATTCACACACATGAAGATACTAACCCTGAACATCCAACATGAATAATTTCTGGCTCTTTACAAAAAGTACAAATAATCTGTTGCAGAATCGCACATTTCACACACAGCTGTGCCAGAGGATTGTGGGCCTTTACAAAGATATGGAACTTCCCGTTATAATTTCAACGAGCCGTAAACATGTGTATTAGAAAGGCACGAGTGCACAACCGTGCCAAAAGTGTGAACCACCTGAGTTAGTTCTGTTTGATTTGAAGGAGCAGTCATTTATTAACAGGGTCCTTCTCAACTGACTCACACTTTTAATTTATTGCTCGGCCCATATGAAGCCTTCGTTACTGCAGCTGATGCGTCTAATTGACAGTCAAGCTTCTCAGCTTTTATAGCAGCCCGTTATGCTTTTTTGACAAAACCTGACACTTATGTTATCTGCAATAGAACTCAATTGTGTTCGGGTTTTCTACGTGATATGCTGATACCAGCTTATACAGCCTCAAGCAGAGATGGGGAGCCGACGACGAGTGTGTGAGCTCACTAGTGCAAATTTTCATTGAGATTCAAAACACATGCAAATGAAGAAATGCATGTAAATATCATTTTATTTATTTTAAATGTTTAAACATGTAGTTTTCCGCACCAACTGACCTTCAAATATCGTCAGACATGCAAACAGTACCTGTGAAATGTGGAATGTAAAATAAAAGACTGAATAACTCTAATGAAAAACAGGAAGAGGTTGAGCTTCACTTTCCAAAACCCTGGAATCCTCTGTCATCTGTCCAATACAGTCTCATCCACACACAGATCAAGAACTGTAGACGGGCTGGAAGAAGAAGGTCTGTTTCCAAATAATACACAGAGACAGAAACAAAACCCAAATCCCTGTTGTGGAAACCAGCAACCAACTGCACGAGATTTGACTGGAGGATTTGAATATGCAAATCCTGGAGAGCAGAGCCCGTGATGTGGAATTCATTTAGTCCCAGAACGAGCGCGTCACCCAGCAGACATTCTGTGTCTGCTGATGAAAGATGACTCCGTTCAAAGAGAAGCAGGAACCAGGGGGGAAATACAGGGGAAGAGGGCATAATTCACAGCTGGATGTTCCTGTAGCACATCATCTTTTACTTGTCGTTGCATCACCTTGCTCTCAGAGCTGCACCTGTGAAGGTGTTTTCCATGTTCTGCTGGTCGGCTTCTTCCGGCATAATGATTAAATTAAAGTTCAGAAACCCATGTTCAGTCGTCCTGTTGGTGTGTGATGGAGAAATGTTTCACTATTGCGTGACTGGGGATTTATGGGTGAACAGAGAGAAAAATAATGAAAGTGAAAGTAGGATGCTGCATCTGTTGATATGACATGTTTTCCAAAAATGACGTTTCACCCTTCAGCTAGTGCATCAAATGGTCTGAAAAGACCTACTTAGTATGCAGCAGGAATTATTTCATTTCATTAGTTGTTCAACTCTGCTATTTTCAACTTATCTTAATTTCACTTTTCAATTAAAAGCAAGGGACGAAACTGTCAAATCATGTCAGTCATTCACAACTAACTGTTGAAAAATAATAAATTTCCCAAGAGATGGACAGATTTGTCAGATTTGTTGTTGTTCTGTTTCTGGATAAACATGTTTTTTAGACACAAAGACTAGACAATTCTACGGACGATTTCCAGAGTTGGCCTCACGCATGTGAAGAATGCAGCAGGAGATTGCGAGGACCTTGGCAGAGAAAATCCTTTTCATTGTGCAAATTCAAATGTTCCCTTACAACTGACACACCTGTGAACACATGCTTTCCTGTTACATCCTGATATGTTTCCTCCATGTTGGGAAATATTTTGTTGTCACGTTAGTTTAACTTTGATCTGTGTGTGTGTGACCGCATGTGTGTGTGTGTGTGTGTGTGTGACCGCATGAGTGTGTGTGTATCCTCCTACGAAGACTGGGGTGTGCTGTGATAGGAGTGGAGGGGCTGCTGGGACATCTGGTTAAATTACTTTAAGCTGCAGTATTAGTCCACATTAAGACTCATTTAGATCCCAATTATAGTTGCCACCCCCCAGTTCACACGCACACAACTGAGTGGCACATGCTAGAGGTCGGAATCAGGTCTGGCTACTTTTTCCTTTTTAAATATTTTGAATATTTAAAAACTGAAATTACTTAGAGAAGAGATATCATCAGGTTTTCTTTCTTCTAGGATGATGTCGTTTTTTGGTGAATTTAAAAGTTCTGCAAAGGGAGCTCCTCTCCCCCACAGAAAATAATCCTGAAACGCCTCATCAACAGTTCAAAAGCTACTTCTTAAGAGTTCTTAGGATACCGGAGCTAAAACCCAATGTTTCAGACAGTGGCTGAAAGGAGGAGCTGCAGCAATGGACAGTGTTTTCTGACCAGAGGAGCATGTAAACATTTTCAAGTATTCACACTATCAAAATTATGAGCCTGAATATGAGCACAATATAAAAACAAATAACTCTTTGGTTATCATTGGAGTATCCTGTCAAAAAAGACATGTTCATCTGAATGAGATATCTGCTGTGTTTATTCAGCAGAAAAGGAAGAAACCAGGCTCAACTTTTGCAACAAGGTCACATTCCTGTTAGATTAATTTGTAACAGTGAAGTGGGGGATATTTGTAGAATTTCAGTTACTTTCAAGGTGCATTGTAAATGGTAAATGGATTTGCATTTATATAGCGCTTTTCTAGTCTTGATGACCACTCAAAGCGCTTTACATTACAGTTTCACATTCACCCATTCACACACACATTCATACAGTGCATCTATCCCAGCACTTTGTTATTCTAAGGGGGGGCCATTCGGGGTTCAGCATCTTGCCCAAGGACACTTCGGCATGCAGATGGTTCCGACTGGGAATCGAACCGCCGACCTTCAGGTTGGAGGACGACCACTCTACCCCTCAGCCACAGCCGCCCATTGTGGAGGGGAAAAGTCTGAAGAGGCCACAACTCTGAAAGAACATTACTTTTACTTCGATTGTAAAGAATGTTATCTTCAAACAAACACATTTCTGCTTGTAGCCTTCATCTGGGTAGAGGGGGTTTAATGTCATCAGATTGATCTGAAGCTAAAGTTAGAGTAAAGACCGTAAATGATTGGAGCTGTAACAACTTTCCAGAGTGTAAAAATGTGTGATATAAATTGCTGTGCCATGTTTTTGATAAGCTGTCAAACTGGACTATGTATCAGCTTCTGACTGGTGCATGTAGCAACACAGCCACACCAGTGCAGTCTCTTTATAAACCCAGTACCAGACCTCCTGCTTCAACACAGTTAATAGGTGCACAGACATAGATGTGCATTAAAAACTGCTTTTATTGGAGTATATATTATATATAATCCAGAGATTGTATTGTATTGCTTATCTGTTATAAATCCAGTAAATAATTTGAATTAATTCAAATAACTTTACTGTCAGATATGTAAAGAACTTGGTGACTCCAAGCTTCAATGTCACCCCATGTCATTTAGGATGTTATTTAGATGATGAATGAATTGTTTTTGCTCAAATTCTTATACTACTCGTCAACTTATTGATGATCAAAGTAGTATAGTATTATTTTTTGGGTGGTGTATGATTTAATGGAAGGTCAAGTTTCCTCTGTTGACCCTTAACACACAAACCTTTTTCAAACAGCCTGTTCAAGACCAAACTATTGCACCTTTATTCCACGTCGTGTTCTGTATAAAAGGTACAAACATGGGATGGTGGCACATTGTTGTTCCATGTTTGTGACCAGCAGTGGAAGTCGTCACAGAGCCAGATCGACTTCTGTGTAAAGCCAGGTCCGTGGGACAGACGCCAACGTACTTGTGTTACACGTCACACCTCTGTTTCCTCAGCAGCAGCATGCTATCTGATATCACACACTGCGCCGGCTTCACGCCAACTTCTTTTGTTCAATGTAAACAAGCTCAGGTGGATAACGAGGAGTCTTCTTAACGGCAGTAGGGTTGGATCGCTCTATAAAAGAGGCTACAGAGAAACACACTCCCATACAGGCATTTACACAGTCAGACATCATCAAGTCCCATCTGAAGACAGGCTGCTCACACACACACACACACACACACACACACACACACACACACACACACACACACACACACACACACACACACACACACACACACACACACACACACAGCTGGAAGGCTTTCTATCACAGAGAGATAACTACAGGCTGAGAACAATAGACCATCTCTTCTCCCATCTGGTGAACTGGGGGATGAAACTTCATTTACATTTCAGATCCCACCACCTCAGGGTGTGTGCGTACGTGCGTACATCGTGTGTGAGAAAGCGAGCAAGTGTGTGTATGTGCGTGTGTGTGTGGGCGGGGGAGGAGGGGGCTGGTGATGGAGGTGAACAAAATGAGATTCATTTCAGGGTGAATTTGGGATTATGAATTAACACGGCGCAGAGCTGAAAGACTTAATTTACAGTTAATTGAGTGTATTGGCTCATTGAAATGGCTGTTGTGTTAAAACTGATCTATCTGCCTGGCGCCTGGGCTGCGTGCGTGTGTGTGTGTGCGTGCTTGTGGGTTTGAAAAAAGCCAGGGGGTGCTAACCTATATTAGTGAACAGCTGTAGTTTGGAAGTGTGAAATTAGACTTATAAATTTTAATAAAACGTGACGTATCTCTCTCCCTCTCTCCTTCTCTCTCTCTCTCTCTCTCTCTCTCTCTCTCTCTCTCTCTCTCTCTCTCTCTCTCTCTCAGGTGAGAAGCCCTACAAGTGCTCATGGGAGGGCTGCGAGTGGCGTTTTGCCCGCAGTGATGAATTGACACGACACTACCGCAAACACACCGGAGCGAAGCCATTCAAGTGCAACCACTGCGACAGGTAAACACACACGCAGGCGACAAAGCCAATGACAAACACGCGTTTTGATATTTGCAGGACACTGACGCCCTTTGTGCGTGAAGGACGAGCTTTAAACTGGGGGCTTTTAAACTCCCAGTGGCAGAACCAAACAAGCCTGAGTTGCCTTCATGTCAAATACACAAATGTCGTACAGACAGTTTTTAGGATTACAACGATTTCAAAGAGACATTTTGAAACAGTTGGAGAAGCACATGTGTTAATATAAAAATATTGGCAGCTGAATCCATTCACCTACATGGTGTCTGATGTCGTACATGCTGGCTCAGTCATTAATGTTATTAGAACACCTGTTCTGTTTCTACTATTAAGAGTCAGAACGTCTTGAGAAAAAACAATACGTTAAATTGATTATTTCATTCAATTAAATCATTTTATGATCTTAAAAATCTTTGAAAAGTGTGATGGATGATGATCACAACTTCCCAAGGCCCAAGGGAACATGTTGAGGCTCATTAATGTCATCGGCGGAGCTATGATTTTTCTCAATTAGGGGCCATAAAGGGGCCACAATTTCCTGATTCAGTAACATTGGAGTCATTCCTTCATTAGAGTTTGCTGTTGACTCTTTAACTTGGAGCACAGCAACACATCATTGAATATATTTAGAAAATTGTCCCATGCACAAGCACACTATTATCTTCGAAAAAGCTTAGAAATAAGGATCTCTTAACAAATTACACTATTTGTTGTTGGCAAGTAAGGAAACAATGCTGACAGAACAAGGGCACTTCAGGGGCCAATCTCGATTTCAGCTGGGGCGAGTGCCCACCCGGCTTCTGCCCCCGATTTATGCTAAACGTGAGATACCATATAGAAACGGACGGAGCCCACATACTTTCAGCTAGAGACGAAAAAGGGGAAACGCAGCAGTACCACCGTAAAGCGTGGGGGGCTGTGCAGACAAAGATTTTTGGCGAGACAATCATGACACACGAGGAATAAATCTTAGCAACGAGAAACCCTTTTGAGGAGAGACTCTGCGGACGAATTGAAACTACAGATGTGTGTATGAGGTTACTTCGCCCCTGCACAGGCACCAATAGTTGCTTTTGGCTTTTTCTTAAGAGGAACGATTTCACAACCTCCTCCATGATGTTGTCAGAGACTTGACTCTGGCCTGCCCTCTTAATGGACGTATTTCTGAACAACCAGGCCAACGTCATTGATGCATGGAAGTTTGTGGGTAGTGTAGATTACATTGTTTAAAACGATCTCTTGTATCTCCCAGCCGCTGCAAAGGAAGAAATATATGACTTTATAATCGCCTAATCTGACACAGTGAACATTTCCAGTGACAAAAATACCCCACAGATAATTAATGATCAAAATGATAAAACAACAACAGACCGGCTTTTCTTTGCATAACTCTTCCTTGTTTCCCATCAGAGCGATAATAAACAACAATCGGCTACACTACCACCGGATAACAAATATATATTTTTCTGCAAAAAAACGTGCCTTGGTGCATTGTGTGGAGCTATGTCCACCACATCAGGGAGTCAAAGAGAGACTCTGACAGATGATAAATAAAACAACATGTTTCATTCAGCCTGGATCCACATGCATCTCACGTGGCATTCACAGACAACGCAATTATCTACCACACATTTCACAAATCTCTTTTCTTATGCAGTAATCAAATCCATTGAATAAACAGTTTAAAGACAAATGGCTCATTGTGAAGTTTAGAAGAGACCTAGGAGCTCTTTGAAATACCGCAAACAGGAGGGGTTCAGGTGAGTTTATCTGTCGCAATGATTAAAGTCCAGACTCTGGCATATTATGTAGGTAGTCAATTTAATGATAAGGAAATTAATTATCTTCAATAGAGCTTGGTTTTGACTGCATTGACATTATGTGGCCGACTTGGGAGTACATGTGAGACCAACAGTGGTGGACGATTTTGGTCAAAGTATTTCGCACAGATTCAGGTTTGATGTAGTTTTAACTAGAGATGTTCTCATAGCATAACAAACAATGCCTCCAATACAGAGTCGGGCATCAGCGACCATGTGAATCTGACTCTCTCTCTCTATATATATATATATATTTGTATACATATATACATACATAGTTTGTATGTATCAGGAAACATGCTCTAGTTGTGATCTTATTGGAAAACCAAGGTAGAGAGAGGATGAGACGTTGTGTCTTTCAAACTTTATCTCCCTGTGGACAAAGGCCAGTGAGTCTGGAGACAATCACATCGTCTCTGTCTGCACAGTGTTTTGTCCTCAAGGTGTGTGTGTCTTTGTGTGTCTATGTGTGTGTGTGTGTGTGTGTGTGTGTGTGTGTGTGTGTGTGTGTGTGTGTGTGTGTGTGTGTGTGTGCGTGTACGTGTGTGTGTGCGCGCACGACCGCTTACTCATTCCCCTGTACTGGCAGTTAAAAGGATTCTGGCTATTGGCAGACTGGTCGCAGCTAATTGAGTGGCACCAGATGCCAGCTCCACTTTAATATACACTGTCTGTGTGTGTGTGTGTGTGTGTGTGTTCCTGCACTACCTATCTGAACCACACACATGAACACTTTTGCCCTAGAGACAGTGTAATTGGCTGTTGTAGGTTCCCTCTAGTTTGGGTTTTAGACATTAAACCCTCCAGAAACCTGCTGGAAGCTTCTAATCCTGGCTGAGAGCTGGGACTGTATTAGCTCCTTTTTGGCACACACACACGCAGACACACACAGGCACACACAGAGGCACACACACACGTATATATGCACAGTATGTAAAAACACAACACACGCCAGTACGAAGAATGGAAGCACATTTAGATCCAAAGTCATATTGACTCACATAAACATTTAATTGCTCAGATGTAACAACAACACTCTTGAATAAACAACACTGACGTCAACTTCAAAGACTGCTTGAGAGTGAGATAAGTTATTTTGGGTGACAGACATTTCTGTATCAGTAAACCACTTTGTAAAAAGATGGATGACATGACAGCTCCCTAAGAGGGCCCCCCTGGTGGCTCATAAACCCTGCCTTCTCCATGTAAGTGAATGGGGACATTGGCCATACTAAAAAGATTTAAATACATGTTGAAACATGTTTGGACAGTGTGAGGAAGTAGAGAATTATCGTCTCTCATGGCTGACAGGTGGAGATCTTCATGTCTTTGGATCGACATGAAAATCTCCTGATCGAATCCACACTGCCATGAATGAACATGTGCTAGAAAAGTTGAGTGAGGGAAGGGTACTCCATTTACAAAAGGGCATTTCAGAAAAACAACATCCAATCATAGAGCATCAAAAAGGCCAATCTGAAGCTAACACTGTAGGTCCGACAGGTTTGATTTGAAGGTTGTATCCTCTATAGCAATGGCCACTGAGGCTCATGGGTTCTGTTGTATTCAGAGCGAGTGGTCACCCTCACCTGATGTCAATGTACTCTACTTCTTATTTTAAAGTCAAGCTACTGTACATGGGCTTTGTTTCAGCTTCTTTCCATGATTTATACAATGTGTTAGCTCTGATTCAAATCTTTAAAAAGCGGTCGACTTTACACCCAACACACATTCTACTAAAGATGTGAATTATTTAAATAACTTGTACATATATAATTATATAATATTTATTTTTATTTATTTTTCTTTCCCTGCCAAGTTCTCTACCTTAGCCAAGAAGAAGACGCTTTTACTTTAAGATCAAAATCATACAATTAAATAAAGGTAGATGGAATTGTGCTTAACACAACCAGAAAACAATTTTTTTACAAAAGCACAAACAAACGTACACACATCTGTGGTGGGAGGAGTTCAACAAATATTAACATGAGAATGGCAAAAAAGTGGCAACCGCGAGAGGTTAACATTAGATAGACTGTTCAATCTGACAGTATTTCTCTTGGGGAAACACACACACACACACACACAGACACACACACCAGTCTGTCATTAATCCTGCCTAATCAAGCGGGGACCCCCTGATGTTTCCATGGAGCTGGAAGGAGGAGAAGGACAAAAAAAGAAGTGAAGAGGAAAAAGGAGAGTTTAGAGGAGAGGAGGAGGAGGAGAACGGGAAGGAGGAGTGTGTGTGTGTGTTTAGTGGGAGATGGGCGGTGGGTTAGGGTGCGGGGGGGCGGTACCAGCTGGTCTGGCTGCTCCGCCCTCCAACAGTGACACAGTAACTGGCATGGCCATCTGTCCAGCAACACACACACACACACACACAGATTGGTGAACGTGCAGGAACCACATGGCCAGCTGAGAGCTGAGGGGAAACACTCGGCTCCAGACAACAGTGCAAAGTTCAACTGTACACTCACCATGTTGAATTTAAGAACTTGAACATTTCGTAGCCCGAGAGAAACCAAACGGAGCCTAACCCGGACCCGAGCCTGATGTTTGTATAATTTATAACAAAACAATCCGTACCTAGCCTGAGCGATCCATCCCCTAGGGCTCAGGCTGGGAATCCATACTCTTGTCAGTACAATTTAATGGTCCAGTGTGTACGATTTAGGTGAAAGGGATCTATTGGCGGCAGTTTTATGTAAAATAATCCTAGGGATGTTTTCACTACTGTGTTTTACCTAAATTGTACTAATTGTTTTTTTCTTCAGCTCAGCCCTTTATATTCACATACTCTACATATTTACATTTTTAGTTTTTATAACTATTGAAGGCTACCACTGGTTCTCTATAATGTGTGGAAGGGGGGGGGGTAGAGATGAGGGCTGTTCAGCTGGAATATGCAACTTTACCATTAGATGTGACTGAATCCTACACGCTGAACTTTTTAATGATAACTTTTTTTTTATTATTATTATGTTTGATCTAAAGAGCGACATGAAGATAATGAATCACATGGAAAGCAGGAGAGAGGCAGCCGATCCTACTGCAGTGTGACAAACTTTCTATTGTGCCTCTGAGTGTTTGGGCTCCGTCTGCTTGTATCTGGATACAACAACAGCCTGTCTAAACGCACACGCACTCACAAACACAAAGAGTAGCCTCTGCTAATTAATAATGAATAAAGCCTCTGGCGAGTTGAATTTCTAATTTATCTCCTCCACATTTTGTTTTGCCTCTTCTTTGGTCATATCATTCATGATTAATCTTATTGTGCGTGTTCGGCTCTAATGTCTTCACGGTGGTGTAATTAAATAGAAATACTTCATTATGAAGACATGACATGACATAGTGAGTCTTATATTATGCGTCAGCAGCACCTGGTTTTTATGTCTTATCTCCTACCAGGTGCAGTGGCTGCAGAGTTAAATGGCCAAGCATAAGACAGCGCTGCCAGCCCCTCTGCATTAGTGTCCCATGTTCACAATACATATCTAATTAGTTTCAACAGTAGTATTTTACTCTGAGCCTGAGGATTGACTGCAGTGGTATGGAGCTCTGGCTGTGATTCATGGAGGTGTTTTACTTGTATTTAGAAAGTCACTGAGCCGGATTTGGCCCGTGTTTGTCTTTGCATGTCTGGTTCCATACATAGCCTGGTTCCAGGCATAGTCATACTTCATTATGCAGTAGACTATGACTGAACTCCCTGTGTCTGAACCGGTATTCTCTCAAATGACCCTTAGAGGGCAACAGGACTTGTTCTCTTTGAGAAAATTACGTCTAAGATGATTTATAATGTCACAAAAAATGTTTTCCTTAGGGGTAGATAATCTCAAATTTCAAATCATTTTCAATACATCATAATACGTTATTATGGTCCAAAACGACAATAAATCGTGGAACGTGTGCACTGTGTGATAGACAGCTTGTATCGTCAGGCTCCACCCGCCGATCCTCCAAATATAGTTACTTCTGGTGTCAAAAACTAAAATGGCTCCAAATAAAATGCCAAACTTGTGGCTTCAAAATGACAAAAAGACAGTTCACAAACCAATGGGTTTCCAATTTGGTTTAAAAATAAAGTTTAGTTACTTTTTCACATTAGATTCTCCATTGGGCCTCTTCAGTTAATTATAAGCTACAGAAGCATCTATGGCAGCTACGTTTTTTAAAGAAGTATTAAATCTGTCAATTCTTGATCATCAATTTGACATATTACCAAATGTTGGACAATTCGTCCCAGAAGGGTGGTCCCAGCAAATACACAGAGCCAGTGAGTGTCTCAATGGATCTAGCGGTGTGGAGCATTTCCAGCAAATACACAGAGACGATGTTCAGCGTAGCGGGCTGGAAGTGTGGAGCATTTCCCACAAATACACATTGCCAGTGGGAGGTTCAAGGGGCCTGGGATTATGGAGGGTTCCCAAGAAATACACAGAGCCAGTGGGGATTTAAAGGGGGCAGGGAGTGTGGCACACTCACAGCTAATACACAGAGCCCGAGGCCCTCATCAGCAACACTTGCCAACCTGACATATTATGGTTATTTAGTGAACATCTCCAGTAAAACAGGATTTATTGTGCCTTTGTACACATCTTTACATTGTCAGTTGTATAAATTTACATTAATTTACATTTACATGTATTTATTTTCATGGCTTTTAGTTTTCCTTTTCTGACGCAGAACAATTCAGTTTCTACATAATAATACAGTTTCGTCTTTATGTTTTCTCATTTCATATTTTTTCATATGTAATTTCATGCATACTTTGGATGTAACATTAATATTTCTGGCCCCATATCTTTGTTTCTCCCTGTAGGTGTTTCTCCCGGTCGGACCACCTGGCCCTGCACATGAAGAGGCACATCTGAGGGTGAACAGAAAATGAGCGGGAGAGGGGAAGAAGCAGGAGGAGGAAGAAGAGGAGGAGGAGGAGGAGAGTTATGAGGAGAGAGGGATGGGCAGTCGAGCCGACCGCCCGCCTCATTCACCCCATCCAAAAAAAACACGTCGGCCTCCATCTGAGATGGCCATAGAGATCAAACGGCCCGACGGCCTATTCCATCGAAGAAGATGAGGGTGATTGGAGGAAAACGAGGAGTAGCTAGATTGTTGTTTTTCTTAAAAATTACACACTCACACACTTGCAATAGAAAACAGTTCACACACCTGTCTTGAATGCATCATCCTGGTGACCTCGAGCCGCTGTCATGTGGCTCTGGGGGATTGGACACTGCCAAATCAACATATACTCGCTTGCCGAAAACATAATACCACCTTTTTTCTTTCTCTGTATTCAGTGTTTTTTAAACCCATAGAATCACTGTGGGTGAGGAGTTAGTTCAGTGGGTAAACTCTAAATATCCGTATAGTCAGTTGTTTGTGCTTTAGCAGCTTCTGAAATCAAATACTCAACTTTCTTTCCTTTGTTTTTTACTGTTTTTCATACACGGACTTTAAGAAACCATCATCTGCTGCAGTCAGCTTCAGTAATCTATGTGAGGAAAACAACAAAGCCAAATCTGCAGGAGAGAGACTTTACAGATTGACTTCTAGCATGGCTGACAATCGAACCCGGGGCTAGGACGCTGGGTGTTTTGGTGAACCCACGGGGCTTCGGTCAGCGGGCGCTACTGCAACTCTCAGGCTCTCCTTCAGCGGGTGTTTGCATCTCACCCTCACCGAGACGCCTGCCGCCTCCGCAGGCTACCTGACAGAAATGCGCAGCGACACTTTCTTCCCTTTTTTTCTACTAAGAGGACAATAATTCTTCTTGTTGTTATTACAAAGACTGATACTTTGTTCTTTTCTCTTTCGGAGAAAATGTCTTAAAACTCACTGAATTGTTGTTAGAGAGAAAAAAAAACTGAGAATCTAAGATGACTTCAACAGAATGTGTGGGATGAGGAGGAGAGCGTTGTTGGTCTTTTAATCCCCACGTGCACTGACTCTGCCTCTGCGGCCTGTAAGCAACCAGAGGATGAACGAAAACCAGAATCACACGACCCCTCGGAAAATGGATTTGTATTTTTTATTTTGGACTAAAATCAAAGAGGAGAGCAGGAGTGTCTTCAGTTTGTTGTGCTTCTCTTTCTGCTCAACGATTCACGAAAGCTGAAAAACACAACCTTGTCCTGACCCTCCATGGAATCACACCGCACCGGAGTCGGCCTCGCTGAAAACTGGAATCTTGTTTGTGTTGTTTTTTGGTGGGGGTGGGGAGTTTCGTTGATTCTGAAAGTCATCCTGGAGCGCTTTCACGGAATCCAAGATCTCATCTCACTGGCCGCACTGGAAGGCCAGAGATGAGGCCGCAGTGCTGCTGTTTCACGTGGGACGGAAGACGGCAACCAACCTCGAGGTGGTGGAACCGAACTAAAGCGGTCACACCGGCCCACCGGTCCAATTTGCCTGTTTCGTATCCATTGACTGCACTGACTTTTTTTTTCAATGTTATCTGTGCTTTTTTTTTATACAGCGAAAAATATGAAAAAAAAATAAGAAACACGATGGAAAAAAAATCATAAAAAGGTTTGAAAAAATACACTACAAAAACAATACTGTCTCGCTCTACACTTTGCATACAGAACAACCACACATACTCCGTCCACACACACACACACACACACACTCACACTCAAACTGCAGTTTCTTTGCTCATGGCTCTTCTCAAGATAAGACTAATAAGATTTAGGAAAATAATTATTAAAACTAATGAACGGAGTTGGAAAACAAAACACTGCATGGCAGGCTTTAATGCAAGTGCACACACACCAGCTTATGACGACACACACACACATGCACACTCTTCCTGGAATTATATGTTCTGCTCCCAAATCTGTTTTCACAGTAGGAATTTAGCGACTGTTGTTTAGTAGAAGAGTATCTTAGCTCTCAGCTGGAGGTAACAAATGATTTCAATCCTTTGAAGTGAGAAATCAGCTTGTTCCCAGTTCCAACAATCACCCACACATCCTCCGCCACAGTTTGTGCCTCTCATTTAATCAGTGTTTTTACCTCCAACTCTGGTTCCGTAGTTGGTGACGATTAATTGCAAGAGCCACTTTTTTCAGCGAAGAATAAATCAGACTGAAACAACTGCAGCAGGTCTTTAAGCCAAATTTTAAACATGCTGGCATTTCACATCCACATCAATTTCATGGAAAGTCTTGGAAAAAACAACTAAATTGATTTCAGGCAAACTGTCTTCAGGATCACAAACATTGCAAATTTTCGGCACATAGACTGTAAATAAAGATGGACGACGTGTCTTCACTTCCTCCTACTGTCCAGATATGAAGCCAAATATCCCAGAAACCAATGCTGCCATTTCGTGTCTGATACACGCACCAAGTACAAGTCAATCTCAGCTGTCAATCCAGACGAATCACCCTGTTTATAAATCGTCAAATAAATAATTAGACGGCCGCTCTGGGAGCACATACCTCCTCCCAGGCTAATGCCCTAACTCTCCATGTCAAAACAGTGTTCCCCATTAATTATCTAGACTGTGTCATATTCTAATTTGTCCCGTCACAGTTCACTTCCACCCCCCGTTATTGTCATGAATAACACTAATTGATAATTAATTATTTTTATGAAAAACCTAACCTCATAAAGAAGGAGATTAGGACCAAACTTACTAGAAAACCTGAACACTTAAACAACATAAAATGACAGAAAAATTTATCTGGCGTGTACTTTGACTTTTCAGTTTGGTCCATGTCCCGTCCATCAACATGGGAGGGATGTGAGGTAGCAATCAAGACTTATCAACTAAAGAAGCATAGCAAAGTGCTTAATAAGGGAAGGAAGAAGCTAGCATGAGGCTAACCTATGCAGAGCCCTTGGAGAATCATGATCATGTCTTCACATTTATGCTTTGCTGAAAATAGTGGCTCATTTCTGTGAATTTCCTGAATGCAAATTAAATAACATCAGAATCTCAAAGATAGAAGATAAAACATGAGAGGTAGAAACTGGTGTGAGCACATATCCACAGAACCTGCTTCCTTTGATCAGTGGTTTGCGCTGAAAGAAATAAACCTGCCCCGCAATCAGGGCATTACTGACAACCAACATCAGCAGTAGCACTGACACTGCTGGTCCATCCGCCCACCACCACCTGCAGGCCCTGTAGCGCATGCAAACAGTCTAATGCTCGCTGCTGCTGCTGCTGCTGCTGCTGCTGACTGGTGTAGGCTGGGTGAGGGTGCAAGGTTCTTGAAGCTGGCAGGAGATTTCACATCCCGTCGTGCCCGGTCGCCGTGCCAGTTGGCCTTGCCAGCCCTCATTAGGTGAAACAGTGAAAACATTCCCCTTCAGGGGGGGTTTATGGTGCAGCTTCGAACAATCGATACCAAAAACCTCCAGCACGGAACTGCCCTTTAGCCACGGGCAGAATCTCCCCAGTCAGGAGAGATCAGCGGGGAGCCGCCTCCGTATGAGGCCTCTGTATCCAGCGGCAGCTTTCTCTACTAACGGTCTTTCTGCTAAATATGACACAAATCAACCCACGTATGAGATGAATCCAGTGTTTCATGTTTGATTTCATTTCATTTTTACTGTTTTTTCAGTGACAAAATCTGTATCGATGGTTGTTTTCTTCAGCTTGGAAGATGCAAGGTCACACCAAAATGTTGAGACATGCAGGGGGATGTAGAAGGACGTACAATCACAGAGGGATGGGGATCGTAGCACTTTTGATGGAATGAATGTGTATTTGTGTGTTTGTGTGTGTGTGTGTGTCCCATTAGGCCAACTGTGACAGAAGCAGTGATTAAGCAAAATGGTTGATACCAGATTTCTTTTAACTGTGCAACCATGTGGGAGAAATGCTTTTAATCAAAGCAATGGCCTATAATGTGTTCATGAGGTTTTTTGCTCTGACCGTTCATTCATTGATGTATTTATATAAATAATGGAGCGCGATGATTTTATTGAAGCACGTTAAAATCAGACAGATTAATTAAAATTAACTATTTTCTTTTTCTCCTACCCCGAAATCTCAGGATTTGTTAGTAATTGTTCTGATTGTTAAAAAAGTGATGAAGATATAATAATAGGAGTGTCCAAATGTAAATCAGATCTTTAAAAAATCTCATCTGCTGCCGTGTAGTTTGATCATTTCATTAACAAAGGAAGTCAGATGCAAAATCAGCAAGTCATTTGCATCTTGTACTCGTTTTCCCCGACACTTTGTAAAACCTGACTCGTCCTCTAAGCTGCTAATATCCCAAGAGAACCTGATGTACAGACGAGAGTGGATCAGTGTCATCTTGCAGCTGGAAACAAACGTTTGCCTGCTCCCTAAATTACAATTAAAGTTAGAAAAATTGCTAGAATTGATCTTCTCCTTTTTTTTAATTAACATATTTTTAGATGAAAAGCCAATAAATTGTGAATAAAATTAGCCTTAAGTAGAGTTTAAAAGAAAGTGAGACTTTCAGCACATTTCTGCGAAAAACAAATGTCCCCCAAAACTATGTAAACGTACCAGATTGTTGATTTCATTCACAGGTTTAAAGCATTAATGTAAAGCTACGTTGAAATCGTGTTGCTGGCCAGACTGAAGCGACTAATTGTTTCTCTCCTCTTTAATTAAAATCCCTCTCGACATGTGGCAGATCTCAAAGTCACTTTCGATACGACCTCACATTTCGTTCCCTCCGTGTCTCTCGGCCCGTTGAAGCAGATTTTCTGTCCCTGTGTTTTGCTCGGGGTCTCCTGTCTTCTCTCTGCCTGCTCCGGGGCCAGTTAGCGGCCGTCCCACCGCTCTGATTAGCATGAAGCGCTTCCATGTCCTGTTCTCTGGATGAAGTTCAGCTAATGAGTTATCGCTCTGGGTCATAGGGAAACTCGGTGGTCTGCGGAAAAAAATCACATCAGTGACCTTGAACCAGGTCTGTACCCAGAAGTTGATGCAGGAGAAACAGAATATCCCGTTGCAAATTCATTATGATGAACAAAAGGATTTCAGAAATAATTTAACCATGTGCAAATCTTTAAATCAGCACTTGGTTATTATTCATGTGTTACAGATTAAATAAATTACGATTAATCTGCAAAGTCCCATCAGATATTTAATCTTGAGTCCCCCAACCCTCCATCATCCTCCCCAGTGGAAGTGCCATCCGTGTTTCCCTCCATCCTGACCCCCATCGCTCCCTCTCTGTCCACAGCAGTTGTCCATGCACTATAAGCTGCAGGAATGCTGAATGCACACTTTACACATTTTGCCCAAAGATTTGCATATTTGCAAGTTAACTGCTGTGAATGTAGTGGATGTAGAGGGAACGAGCCGAGAGGCAGAGACGCAGAAAATTAGCGACGGATGGCAGGTGGAAGGAGAGGGGTTGTTTTTTTTCCCTTACACTCTTGTCCCATTAAATCTTAATTACCGGTTTGCTCCAAACCTTCATGCTTCGTATCATTCTCGTTCTCGGGTCCACTGTCAGCTGGAGCCAAACTCATTGTTCACAAATGTAAAATAATGTTCTCATGGTCTTATAGGGTGCCCACTGTAGTGGCGCTAGCAGCTTAAGCAGGAGTGAAGTAGCTTTAGTAAAAGTTAGTTTCTTAGCACGCTGCAAATAGCACTAATCAAGTCTCACATTTCAGAGTAAAAGGTGGACTGGAGATTTGGGGAACCAAGGTTTTATCACATGAGGTCATCATCCCCATGCATTTAAATGGTCAAGAGGAGTCTCCTTTGGGACTAAAGGTGTTTTGACACTGGTGGATTTTTCCAAATCAGGGAATGATTCATTTAAAAGCTTGATAAAAAAGTTTCAGATGAATTGATAGGATTGCTTTGCAACCAGAGAGCAGTTTGTACCCCACAAGGCTAAACTTATCACGATAACCAGAAGCCGAGAAATGCTTCTTTGACAAAATTTCTCATATCTACGAGATGATTCCCCTCAAACCCAGTGTGAAACAGCCTTTAGACGTCCTCCTTCTTTGACCACAGCAAGTTGTTTGGGCATCGTCCTTTGAGGAACCCGGCTTCAGTTTCCACAGTTCTCCACCATATCCACCTCGAAGTAGGATTGTTACTTCTGGCAGCTTTTGTAAATATAGCGTGAGATCTTACGGACCGCTCTGTGTGAAATTATCCAGCACCGTCTCAGACATTTCACCATTTCTATAGGTCTACTTTAGTTCTCGCAAACATTGCACTACATGATCATACTTAGCTTTTGCACTCACCACATCCGGGCACAGCTAGCATAGTCTGTTGGAGCACTCAGAAATCCACTTAACATTTGTTACGCACGTCCAGGATGCACTTTGCCACCAAGAACCATTTACAATGGGTCCACTCGCAATAGATCCGACTGAGATATCATAACCTTCCAGAGCAATGCCTTTTTCATCATCGTTAGTCTGGGGGATACTTTACACTCAGTGCAGCTGTGACTTGGTTGAACTTTCTTGGTATCACTCGCATCCCGGAGTGTCTGTCTGTCTGTCTGCCTGTCTGTCTGTCTGTCTGTCTGTCTGTCTGTCTGTCTGTCTGTCTGTCTGTCTGTCTGTAATACTGTGTCTGTCCATGCTTGATGTGTCAGTATATAAGAGATTCACAGATCCTTTACTCCTCCCGTTGTGTCTGTCTGTTCTTATCCACTTCACCCTACCCCTCTCCAACTGGAGCCACAACCGTCAGAGCCCTCAGGGGCCCAGGTCGCTGATAGTCCCCAGATATCCAGCTCTACTTCTCAAGAGCTATGCAGCTTGGGAGCTCTAAGTAGTTCTTTGGTGAAACTGATATCACTTTTCCAGCTAAATGTCCTCGTTCAGTTTGTTTAACATCAGTCTACCTGTCCTTGTAGGTGCTTTTCCATCTCAGTTTGCCCTCTGATGCCTGATGCTTTCTCGTTAAGTTATTGTAGATGAAGAACTACTTAAGATGGCCCATTGGTTTATCTTTATCTCTATGTATGTGGATGGGGATTGGTACCAAACAATTCTGTTTGTCTTTTGAATACACAGTAGTTCCATCTTGCAAAAGATTACAGCATCATATCAATCTTGGCCAATCTCAAAGATAAAACTGTGACTAATGAAGTCTGAAATGTGTTTCCACCTGTGTTGGAAATGTATTATTTTCTTACTTCATGTATGAAACACAAAAACTAATCTTGTCCATTAATCATTTATATTCTATTGAGACTCACTTATGGGATAAACCATCATCTCTTTTCGGCCATTAAAGTCTTATAAACTTATATAATAAAGAAACCACCGGTTCTTTATTTTCTTCATTAACTGTTCATACTTGTTTACTTTCATACTAATGTCTACCAACAACAAGTCACTGCTCTCCAGCTGTTTTTCTAGGACCCAGGAAAAGATTAAATATTTTCTCTGGTGCCAAACAGAAGTTGTAGTTATCGTTGATTAAAATAGAGTTTTTAAGAGGATACATTTAATTTGAATAAAGTTTTAAATTTGAGGTTCATGCATGATGTTTGTCTTGCCGAAATGGATGATGCTGTGAAACTATATTATATAGAAAATACCATTTCCCAAACCTCTGCACTTTCTCTTGCACGTAACATATTATCATAACCAACCAGAATAAGAGACAAAAGTAATGAAAAATTAATTTTATGTACATAGACCTAAATTCTTACTTTTCTCCAATGTTCTCCAATAAAAGATTTAACAGAAAAATAAGATTAAAAACAGAAACTTGCAGCAGGTTTGTTAAAGTTATTTCAGTCATTTAGCTTTAAAGTAATAAATATCAGCATCAACATCGACTCAAACAGAAATCTGGAGAAACAGCATGGATTTTGGTGCCAATTCTCATCCTAACGTATTGTAAAATTTACCAATCCACAGATGCCATACGGTGAAAGCTGGTCGTTAAGCCCCTTCATAGCCAGTGTGTGTCCATAGTCTGTTAAAGAATCACAACTGTGTGTTTTCTGGGATGAATAAGACAAAAGTGAAGAAGATGGCAGACGTGTTTTCACCTTCTCGACATCTCCAGGGCTCTGTAACTCTGACACCTCTCATATCAACCTGGGATCACTCTCACCCGCCGTCCTCTCCTCTGTCACTGTCACATCTGTTGAGTGTTTTTCTTTATTTTATTTTTCATTTTGAGTTCTCTTACGATGTTTTCCTGTACAAAGTGTTTAAAATATTATTTGTATTATATGATGTTAGTAAGGTAATGTTCTTTATTAAGGAAGAAGAAAAATTTATTTTTGTTACTGGTCTGTTTCATAATTCTTTTCTAAATTGGTATTGTAAGATATCTATGCAAGAACTGTTAAGTGGAGCATTTTTATTTAAGAATGTAATATGTGTAATAAATGGTAGAATCTGGATGTGGCTCCCTTGTGTTTATTTGTTAAAAAAGGTTTTCAAAATCCTTAACGCACCTAAAATCTGCAATCTCATGACTCACGAAACACTTTTACTTGATGCAGGATATTTTCTTCAGCCATTTTCAAACATGAACTCAAATACCCCAACAATTGGGGCCAGATTGAACGGGTCAGACAAGTGGGCTCACTCAAACATTATCCAGAACTTAGTCCTAATTGATTATTTTCTGTATGTGTCTAGATTCATTTGTTATTAGATCAATAAAAACAACCACAGAAAATGCACTAAACAACATTCCCACCAGATTTTGTTTCCGCCAAAGGTGTAATCTTAATCTATGGATTGTTTTGCAGAGCCAACATAATTTATTAACCACAGTAAACAATTAACATTGGAGAAGTGGCATTTAGGCGTAAGTAGTCAAATTACATGTCGAGCAGCTGTAATAGAAATTAAATAATGTATATTTCCCTTCACTTTATCTATTTAAAGTTTGCTTCTTTTATTCCACTTGCATCCCTTCACTTTCGACGAAGCTGGCAGAAATCTCCCACTATAACCTTCCAAATGACTGAAATCACCCCTGTATGGACACCCAGACGATTAAATTATGAGCAACATGACGGCACATTATTCCTTGTTAACAGCCATTTAAAGCAGATGGAAACACCCTGTCTGGCCATTGGCGAGAGCGCAGACGTATGGCGAAGAGAGCCGCCGCCCCATAACCACCACAGAACGGCTCATATTCTCAACACCGGTGGTAATTTAAGTCTTTATTACAAATTAAAACAATCTCATGAATATCAATGGCTCTCCCCTGCCTGCAAATGGCTGCTGAGACTGTCCTGCTCTTTAATTAGAGCTAACTTGTCACTGAGTGCGCTGACATCCAAACCCAGACACGCGGGCTAAATGAGGTAATCAAATAATTAATGGCTAATTGGGGATCAATTAGGTGGCGGAAAGGGAGCTCATGTGCAGCATATCTGCTCTGTAAGTTTGTCCTTCTACATAGAAATTGCTAATTAACTAATTAAAAGCGATGGAATTGTGATTGTATTTCTCTGGAAGGACAGTCTTGGTATTTGCTCCCCTCCATTTAAATCATCTTAACTGGTCTTTGGGCTTTTCTGTAAATACAGACTTTGCATTTTCACACATATTGTACACGCAGAGGATTATTATCGTTCCTCAGCAGTGGGCTGTGTTGGCTGGAAACTGGACTTAACCATGCTGATTAGCGCGGGGGCATTTGGAAGTTGTGCGGTCGGAGATGCAGGAGGAAGTCGAGTGAGCTGTTTACAATCTTATTCAGCAGCATTAGACTTCTAAGTGTTGGTGAGTGTTTTTTACAGAAACAGCAACCATCAGCTTCTCTTAACAGAAATGTGGTGGAACTGCCCCATTGCATTTTCTATGGTTTATCTCCCAGAAGGCCCATGTCAGCTCGTTTGAGTGACTCAGTGTCCACCACAATACTTATACTTTATTTATCCAATATAGGCCTTTAATGCTGCTTTGTACTAACAGAGGACAATATCACAACTTTGCACAAAAAGGGAGCAGCTCTGAAATGATTCCTGTCAACGGAAAAATAAAAATGTGGAAAAGTATAATGAAAATATGTGTTTTACCTCTTGGGCTGAAAATGAAGGTTCTTCTTAATAAACTTAATAACGTTTTAATTTAATATATATATAACATTTCTATATATGTATTTGTCAAGTGGCCACAATTTCAATCTTTGTTTTCCATAGCATCATCACAACGACATTTAGATTCTAGATAACAGTTTTATATGGGGGGGGGTTTGGGGATAGAAACAAAATTGTGAACTTATCACTTTTAAAGCTGATATTGACAACTACATAACTATAACTAGCTTTTGTTTTACACATAAGGAAAAGCAAGTTTTTCAACTTTTCAACTTTTTCGACAAGACAATTTAAAGTACTTGATAGAAAATATTACAGGCATCACGACAGATTGTACAAGCAACATAAGAAGACAAATAAGCATTTTTCTCTAAACATCTCAGAGAAACACTGTCTGACCACAAAGTCACCTTGGATGGTGTTAGTTTGGCCCCTAGCTCCACTCTGAGGCTCCATAGAGTTGTGTTTGACCAGAACATGTTATTTGACCCACATATAAAACAAGTCTCTATAGGACAACTTACTTCCACCTGCGCAGTATTGTGAAAATTAGGAACATCCTGTCTCAGAAGGATGCTGAGAAACTAGTCCATGCATTTGGTACATCTAGACTGGATTACTGTAATTCTTCATTATCATGATGTCCCAGTATGTCTGTGAAAAGCCTCCAGTTGCTCCAAAAATCTGCAGCATGAGTGCTGACAGGAAATAGAAGGAGAGATCATATTACTCCTGTCTTAGTTTCTCTGCATTAGGTCCCTGTAAAATTCAGAATAGAATTTAAGATCCTGCATCTTATATATAAAGCCTTGAACAATCAAGCCCCTTCATTTATCAAAGAGCTCTTAACACTGTGTTGGCCGAACAGATCCCTTCTGGAAGTAGAGCCTTCGGCTACCAGTCTCTCCTGTGGAACCAGCTGCTCCCACTCTGGGTTCGGGAGGTAGACACCATCTCTTATTCAAGGTTAAACTTAAAATGTTTCTTTATGATAAAGCCTATAGTTAGGGCTGGATCAGGTTAGTCCTGCACCAGTCTAATGTGTCCAATGTGTTTCACCTGGTGCTTCAGTTCCTTCATGTTTGGTCTGTTCACTGTTCCCTTGTGTTTCCTGCTTCCTGAGTTTCACCAGGTTTCGCTGCCTTTAGTAGTGTGGGATCACCAGAGTTCCTCCTGTAAGTCTGATGGTTACTGAACACATAGTTTCCGCACAGTTTCGGCCTTATATTGTGCCTTCCTGTTCTTCTTGCAATTTGTTTTCAGCTCAGTCTCTACCAACTTCTCAGTGAACTGTGCAGTCGCTCAGCTGCTAAATGCTCTGGTATGTTCACCCTGCTATGGCTGAGAGATGAGAGTGAACCAAAACAGTTTGTCAGAAGCTGGATGAGTTAAATGGGCGGAAAATAACAAAATATTTTAAACCCACAGCAGCTGTTAATTCTCGACTTATCTCTCTCACGTTGTCATTTCAATTTTATCAAAATAACCTCTTTGAATAGAGGTCAACATGTTTGGTATGGTAGAGTTTAGGAAACTAAAACACATGGTTTATGTTGAGGAAAGATTACAGATGATAAATGAAAATCTATGACAAGAGATGAACTCCAGTTTCCTGAATGAATTTAATTTGAGTTAATCCACATCAAACTCATTTCATTGAATTTAATCCACAACATCAACCTCATTCAAGCTTCATGTTTATTCTCACAGCTGCAGCTCGGAACCACTGAAACTTAGGACAATGAAGGTATGAGTTATTCTTCAAATCTGTATTCCATCCATCCAAGCTTGATGCTCTCACCTCTGACCAGACAAGGTATAATTCATAAATCTTGATCTTACAGCACCTAATCTGAATTAAAGCTATTAAACTTTAAACTAGCCACTCCCCAGACACGTTTCAGTCGTTGGGCTTTATGTCGATATTGTTCCTGGTTCACTGAGTTCGGGTGTGCCATCTTAAAGTTATGGTTTCTAAGCAGTTATTGATTCATTCGTTTGAAAAATATGGAGCAGTTTCACCAGATGAGTGATGTTAATATTCTAAAGCCCCACATCAGGTAGAACTACTGTAATTGTCTCTTTGTATTTGCCTGAAACTATTCCAGATCGTCTCCAACAGGAAGTGAACAAAGACAAATCTGATCTGAAGGTAAAAATCCATTTTCTCGGGCAGAATAATGTGAACAACGCACAAAACAAAAACTGTTGGTAGGATTTTAATTCAAATGTTTATTTGGTTCATTACAAACTGTTGTAGATGTTGTTTTCTTGTTTTTATTTGTCATGATTTAGCAGCATCTCATCCGTCTGAGCTGTGTGAGCTCTGCAGCCTCCGGAGTCTCAGCCCAAACACACTGATCTAAAAATACAAAACTAAACGAACAAACCTCTGTCTCCCTCTGTCTCTCTCTCTCACACACACACACACACACACACACACACACACACACACACACACACACACACACACTTACACACCAGCACAAACACACACACACTCACAAACCCTGTTTTAGGAGTAAGCACGTCCCATGAGACAGGAGTTATATTTTTTCACGCTACTTGCTCGTTTTGCTGATAATTATTTTAATCATGAAGCCTTAACAGTTTCCTTATATCATAATTAGAGAAAGAAAAAATCTGCCTTGGTAATTATCTACGTGTGTGTGTGTGTGTGCGTGTGTGTGTGTGTGTGTGTGTGTGTGTGCTCTTACCATCTGTTTATACAGACCATTTGTACTGAAAGTAACTTAGTATATTTATTCAAGTACTGTACTTGGGTTAAATTTTGAAGTTGTAGTTTCCATTTCCTGCTACAGTACTTAATACTTGATGATTGATGATTTGAGTTACTGGTTACTTGGAGAGACAAGAACCAATAAATGTATTCTATATTTTATGCTAGAGGAAGAGTTAAATGGGGAAAATTCACAAGCTGCCTTGCAGTAAACAATGTAATGGAAATAAGCTGCAATAACAGTTGCAGCATTAAAGGGATGTTTACATTAAAGCATCAATAAATATAAATCAATAATGGAAGGTTTTCCCTGATTACTGATGCAGACACTTTCATATTTATGTACGATTGTGAGTTCATGAGTTTTACTTGTAACTGTGACTTATGTTTAAGTAAAGCCTTTGAATATTTCCTCCATGACTAGAGAAAACACTGAGGAGAGATGGAGTTTTTGCCACCTGACCCACAGTTTTGAGTTATTTTTGAAGTTATTCATTAAACTTCAGTTCAGCATTAAAACTAAAAGAACAAGGAAAGTGCTGCTGAGGTACAGCTTCCTGCTGTGGGACTTTGACACAATGCTTTCTGTCACTATATCCAGCAGCTGCTGGTTCACACAGCTCCTCTGCTAAAGCTGCATTTATAGTCAATGCAAGTGAAGATTACATCCACTGATATGACCAATGGAGCTGGATTCAGATCAGGTCCTGTTTAAATTTTATTCTGAGAAACATAGAAAAGGTTCAGCTTTTAAAATAGAAGATAAATGTGCTTTCATTCATTGTGGGAGCAGACATTTAGGCAAAGGTGCTGAAAAGGAGATTCATTATTATTATATTTGATTTGTTTGATTTTCTGTAGGATTACATAAAAAACTACTGATTGAATTTCTATGGAACTTGGTGGAAGGATTCAGTCGGGGTCAGGAGATGTTTTGTCTTTCCACATTTTTAGGAGGGTTTCTAAAGAAACCACACAGAAACCTTGATTTTACCTTATTTTGGTCTTTAGGGAGCGAATCCATTTATCCTGGTGACTTATTAACTTTAATAAATAACACAAGCGATATATTTATTTAACTGCACATCATCCCCCCTTGTCAAGTGGCCCGCAGAAGAGTTGGCTTTTGTTGCACTTGTGATGTGTGTTTGTGATGACTGAAGAAAGCGTGAGCTCCCACTGTGTTGCTCTTGGACAGGTGTGTGTCTGTGCTGTTGGTTTCCTGGTGTGCGGGCTCGTTTCAGGCTGCCAAACTCAATACAGCTCCTGCCAGATTATGGAGGTGGGAAACCTGATTAGTAGTGACACCGTCTTCCTGAATTTCAAACAGCAGCTTTAAGATTGAGTCAGTGCTGATAGAGTTTGCCTGCGCCTCTCCTCCAGAGCCAAGTTTTGCTGCAGTCTCGCGAAAACACTTCAGTTTTACTGAAAAGATTTGGAAGCACTGTTTTTTACCCCTGTTTTTATACATCAGTTTATACAAGTGATGTTAATTGAGGGGGAAAGGGTGAATGGACTTTCTCTCTGACCCCAGAGGCTTAGTCTGCAGAGGTCAAAGGTCACGCGTCTGGACTCCCAGGGGTCAGTGGAGCAGAGCGAGGTGTTCTGTGTAACTTCCATCTTTACATGTTCAGATAGATGAACTAATTACAGCGAGTGTCTGCGGAGCTCCACAGACAATCAAGTCTTCAGCTTATCTCCTGCTTACAGCCACTCAGGAGGTCAAACACACATTAGCCTGCTATCACCGCTAATCTCTGGTCTCCCTGTCAGTCTCCTCCGCACTCCACTTCAGGAGCTTTCTTTTTTTTGTTGCGGGGAACTGATTTCTTAAACGTCATATCAGGACGAAAGATGGTTTTCTTCGCTAATATTCAGCAGCTGTAGAGGAACTCCGTTTAGACAGGGAGGCTATAGTGTTTAGTGTGATTTTTAATGGACATGAGAAAATACTTCTGTTGTGGCAGCACTTTCCGAATTTAATAGTTATTGTAGAAATACATAGAAAAAGGCTGATAATCAAAATGATCATATTATCAAACATGGTTAAAGAAAGTGGAAAAAGAGTTACTGGGTCCACCTCTTAAATCGTAAACCGCACTATAATTTAAGGGTTTTTCCCAGATGCAGAGTCAATAGTTGGACAGATGATCAGGACTGTGATTATGCACCAGCCCACAGTGATGTACTTCTTCTCATTGTGGGCTGAATTGTGGTGCTGTTGCTTCTACTGCAGTGAAAGCTTTTTTTTAATCCTTTTTTTTTGCAAATGACTTAGAAAAATTGACGAAAATCCAAACAAAAAGAATAAGAAAAAATATATTCATCATTAAGCAATTGACAATTAACTGATGGGAAAATCTCTTCAGTCGCATTTCAGAAAAACATATAAAACATTCAGCCACACATTCACATTCTTAGTTCATGCTTAAAAAAAATTGCTGGACCAACTGGATGACATGGACATTGTGCCCTATAATTTAAATTGATTAGTTCTAAAGATTCTTATGATTATATCTCAAGAGCAGTACAGGCAGTAAAGATGTATGTGTCAGATTTTAAATTTGTATGGCTTATTCATATAGATACTATATATATGACTAATGAAACCAAGTTTCACAGGAGGAGCACACACGCAGCTCAAAGGAACATGATAAAGCATCAGCCTCCTCAAAATTACGAGGTACAATCAGGTAACATTACGTTTTTATCTGGAGCAGTAATCTAAATCGTCGTCTTTGTGCAGACGAAGAGCGCCGCCTGCTCTGCTTATCACAGAGAGTGGAATATCCAGCAGTGATGTTTCTACCACCGTCTGCCTCTGTCTCCGAGCTTCTGCCGTTTGGTTGACTTTATCGCTGGCTGTGCTGTAAAGCTTTAAATTATTCAGTGCCTGCACAGATTGAGAGAGAGAGAGAGATTATGTGTGGCAGCAGCCTCTTCTTCCTCTTTCGTCTCACTACACACCGGCTCAGACACTGTTTACCAGAATAAACGCGTCTTCGTCCTCCTCCTCCGTCTTATGGATGTTTATTTTTTTTTCTGGCCAGAAGTGTTAAATTTATTCAGCAGCTGTGGATTATCGTGTCCTTTGCAGTCGAACTGAGCCACACACAGTGAAACATCTATACTCGTAAATACACCCTGCTTCCCTCACCTGAAATGTGGTTCACTGCTGGAAGGAACTCATCCTTCTCAATGTCACAAGTTTGAGATGTGAAAACGTCACACTGCCACCAACAAAACACAGCACTGGCTGGCTTTTAATATCTTTATAATGTCTAATAGCATCATTATACAGTGTCCTAGTGTTGCAATATACTGTAGTATCCCATAGTCTTATTATACAGCCACCTACACATCATTCATTATCACTATGTGGTGTCCTGTGGTCTCAATACTGTCATACAGAGTCGTTATAGAATCGTATCCTGTCATTATATAGCATTGTTATATAATTCTCTAGTGTCAAACAGTTTCATTGTATAAAGCCCTATATTCTGTTATTGTAGTAATCCTATATTATTTTATAATGTCTTCTTATATAGTTCCCAATAAATAGTGTCTTTGTAGAACCCTATGCAATAATTTTATATTGTCCCATATAGCATTATATGATCATTATAAAGTGTCATTAAACAACCATTTACTGTCATTATAGGGTGTATTTGTGTTGTTATAGTGCAATTATAGAACCATACACTACAGTGTCCTATAGAGTCATTATATATTGTCATCCACCGTTCATTATGTATTGGCCTATAATGTTGTTATATACCTACAATTATATAACTATGTTATATACGTTATAGTATATAATGTTATGTTATATAGATCCCTAGTGTTTCTGAGAGTCATTGTATAGATTCCTATATTCTGTTATCATATGAATCCTATACTATTTTACATTGTGTTATAAAGTGTTGTATAATGTTTTATAGTGTATTTATATAGTATCATGTAGGGTTGTTGTATTGTTTCCTAAAGTGTCATTATTGAACCATACAATACCATTATATTGTCTTCTGTAGTGTAACAGTTTTATATTGAGTTATAGAACGTTGCAATACAGTGTTATTATTTAATGTCACCTCGTTTCATTATAAGTATCCCATATATTTTTTTGCTTTGTGTTTTATGGTGATTCTTTTTTTGGATTCATTATTTGATTATGATTCTGTGTTTGAAAGATGAGAAACTGTTTAACTGGTACATTTAAAATTAAAAATCATCTCCAATTAGCTTTTAACTAAACCTAATCAGTGCACAGTGAGTCGGCTCAAACATGTAGAAATGTGAAACTTGCTTCAGGCCAGAATAATGAATAAATATTTTCATGGGTTCAAATGGAGCTTTTCTATTTTCTCTTGTGCTAAATCACTGAGTATCCAGGAAGTGTTCTAAGAAATTCTAAGATAATGCTCATGGTTGTTTCTATGTGATTAAATGCAGAGCTTCAGATAGGTGGTCGACCTGAGGATTGACAATAGGGTGATTTTGAACTCAAAGACCTTCAGTCTCACAGTGACGGTGCAGCAGCATGAGCTAGTTTGTGATCTGTGAAGTCTCCTTCTACAATGAGATCAATCAAACACGTAAGAAGAGCAGTTCATGCACTTTATAGGCCAAACCTGCACAAACAGGATGAATATGATGGACATTTAAACACAGAGATGGATAAACACCAGATACAAATTTAAAAAATCTGTTTTTCCTCCTGCTCTATGACGTCTACCTCTCAGCTGGTCGAGCTCTGCTAGGCGGTGGACTAGTGGCAGAAAGTTGGACTATTGGCAGAAAATCCGATGGTGGGCTCCAGTTCGACTCCACTGAGCGACAACAAAAAAAAACATACCTGGATGGACAACACCTGGACCTGTTCCCCACTGTCAAAGTGCCTACCCCAATGTCTAAGTGCCCCTGAGCAAGGCACCTTACTCGCCCAACAC
The DNA here is from genome assembly GCA_038501795.1 of Pseudopleuronectes americanus. Lineage (NCBI taxonomy): Eukaryota > Metazoa > Chordata > Actinopteri > Pleuronectiformes > Pleuronectidae > Pseudopleuronectes > Pseudopleuronectes americanus. The sequence goes on from CM076727.1 coordinate 5,076,108, forward strand.
CTGCTCCCCGGGCGCCGTGCATGGATGCCCACTGCTCTGTGTGTCCTCCTGTGTTCACCAGATGAGTCAAAGGCAGAGAACAAATTTCCCCCCCTTGCATGCTGTGTGCATGTCGTGTGCATGTGTTTGGGACCAATAAATGTATCTTCTATCTTCTAGAAAGAACCTCGTTCAGGTTCTGCAATGTGTAACGTCCACAGAAGTTAATCTGTGGAAACCAACAAAATCCTCTCTCCCAGGTTGTAAGAAAATAGATTTTTGCTTTAATCAGAGCTCGACTCTCATCAGATGTCTCTTAATGGTGCCCTTGCCTTTCATAACAGACCTGAGGAACATCCCGTCCATGCAACTAAAAGCCTTGAGATATGTCATCTCTCTCAGTCTGTAATCACACATGAAACGTATAGAAAGGATAAACAAGCAGAGATGCTGGAGGGTCAGGTCTCTCCTCTCATTCATCTGTGAGGAATTGATGGATGTTTCGAAGGAGAACAGCCTGATCTCTGCAGAGTCAGACTGATCAATGAATATATATTTTTTAAATTGTGATGGTTATTGAATAAACTTAATGTTTTTTGAATAGATAGAACATTTCTCGCTGTATTTAAGGCTAAGGCATTAAGGTACACAAGGTAAGAAGGCATAACAATATACGATACGAAGTACAGATATGCTCCTTAAATGGCTCCTACTAAATAAAATGTAATCATAATAAAGGTTATTAATTCTGCAGTGTAATATAATTGCACCTTCTGTAATTCAATAAACTGTTTGAAACTGTATTTAATAAACTGGGAGGCTTCATTTGTAAAAGTGAACGTGAGAAGAAGTGACAAAAGTGTAGAGAAGCAAAGGAAGAGTCAGAATGTATGATTGGTGATTCATTTACGTTTTTGTGCGAGTGTGTATGTGTGTATGTGTGTGTTTGTGTATGTGTGTGAGTGTTAGTTCAGGCTTCCTCTTCCTTTTCCTCTTCCACAATGGGTCGCTGCACAATGCGTCAGGTGCAGAAAACACAAAGGGAGGCGACACACACACACACACACACACACAGCCTTTTCACATGTATACACAATCCCTGTCTCCTGATTCAAGGTCTGAGGTTTTCTAACTACGATCTGCTCTGATAGAACTGGAACAAAGAGAAGAACACTTTGATGACTGTATTTCACATAGTATGACGTCCTAGTCAGAGGAGTTATTCAATGAAGTTCATGCTCATGAACTCAAAATCAAATTTAAAAAGTCAAATCAGTCATGTGATGAAAATAAATAATGTTTTGCCTCCTCAACATTAGTTTCCAGTAACTATGCCGCTTCAGAGTTATAAGCTGCATTTGTGCTACAAGAAAAAAATATCTATTGTCTTCAGCTTTTCAGTTGAATTCAAAGTTATTCAATGAATTATAATTTAAGAAGTTCTGTTTGGACCCAAAACAAAGAGCTGTAAACAATTCCAGGAGGATGCAAGTACTGATTATCTTAGAGATTTACAATTCTTCATTAAAATGTCTAAAAACAACTAAAACTATGTTGCTGACTTTTGTAGTTACATTATTCAAAATAGTTCCAATAATGTTCAAATCTAGAAAAATATCTAATTTTTTTCAAGCTGAACATTTCATTTCTTCACCTTTTAACTTGCGTCGTATCCCTTTGCTGGTCTCTGCTATAACTTCAAGGATAAACAACAAATGATGATGAAGAAAAACTGCTGACCAGGCAGTTGGTTGTTTTTCCCTTCCACTACTTGTATCTGTCGTTATGGATGATGATCATCCATGGCCGTTTGCAGTGTAATGTGAATAAAACTTAAATACATTACTGGATATTTTGTTATTGTTTTGATTGAGAGACTCCAAGTGGCTGAAGTCAAATAGTTTATGCTTAAGGTGGTGCAGATTTAGACAAAGATCCTCTCAACCCTTGATGCATCTTAGCTGGATCGGAAAACAACACATAAAAAGCTGTTAAACCACATCCAGAGGTCCAGTTACTGTTGTAACTAATCTGCAGAAGAGAATTAGCAATTCAAATCCATTACCTGGTATTTTAGTCAAACACCTCATTTCTGATCCGGCCAAAAGAGTTGCATCTTGTGACTTGTCTTCAAACTGCAGATACAATACGTGAATTTGGAAACAAGAACCCTGCTATGGCTCCCTCTGTATGAACTGTCAGTGAAAGGATCACTTTCAAAAAGTATTTACAGTTAGTGATGGATATGATACAACGACATTTCAGGGCCATTAGGTTAAGGAAAGAATTTAAGGGGGTGGAGGGGTCAAAAGAGAAAAGCTCAATTTCTGACACTTAAATCATAAATTTATGAGAAATAAATATTCTCTTTATCATGTAACATCGAATCATTCTGATATTGTGTCAAAATAATTCACTCTGCTTCAGTGGTCAGAAGAAAATCTCTTCTTTGTGTGTGTGTGTGTGCGTGCACGCGGCCAGCCTGTCTTCGCTGTGTCCAGCAGTGACAGTGGAAGTTTTGCTCCTGTCACTGCTCATCGCCGCTTCACATCCACAGCGCTCACAACGTGTCAGTGTTTCAGTTCCAAATGGAGGCCAGTGGGGCATCATTACCATCTGGCTATAAGGCTATACCCATGTCAAATACAGGCCAGTGAATACACATACACATGCTAACACACACACCAACACACTGATCATCCACACAGTGTGCTGTTAGCACTTGGAGAGCACAGGGGAAAGGAGGCAACGTAGACATGAGGGAAGCCACTGTGACAGTCCGTCTAAATTGACCGCCAGCGCTCTGGAAGCAGTTGGCCTGGTTCCTTGTCATTGCCCTGTGACATTCCCTCAATCAGCACTGTAACACACACACATACATGCGCTCATGCTCATGCTCATGCTCATGCTGATACTCATGCTCTTGCAGAGTGATACCCTCCAGCCGCACTCATTGTCTCACTAGACCATCCATATGAGTCATTCTTCGCCTGACTACAGTTTCCAGTAAAGATATGCGCGTACACACACACACAAAATGAAGATCAACACATGTAATCTATTGGGACAAAAAGAAAATGTCGAACAATCAGGAAAAGGGTTACCTCACTTTTGAAAATCAGTCCCTCTATCAATAATTATTTTGATTCTTAAACAGATCTAATTTGCATTCTCTCATCGCTAAAGATCCAGAGGGGAGAGGCTCTACGCCAGCTCAAGAAAACTAATTTTATCTGGTGTTTGATCCGGAGAAGGTTGTTTGCAGCCGCTGAACAAGGTTGATCAGACTGAATCAAACTTTAAATGTGCCTTATGAAATCAAACAGCTTCCTTTAAGAGGCTTAAATTCTCCACGTACCTGAAGAATTATCAAATAATTGTCTAGGATGGATAAATAGATTCTTTATTTGCCCCCCACAGTGAAATTGGTTTGCAGTAAAAATCACGGGGCATTCTACACACACAAAAAACACACAAAAAAAAACATCAACAGACACGGAGGTTAGATGTGTGGTCCAGACCAGCAAGAAATGGAAGGGGATATTTTTTATCTGATTTAGTAAATAGAGAGATAGGAGCAGTTTAAATGAGGAGAAAAGAGGATTCTCAACACCCACAATGACCTTTGCCCTATTCGTCAGTTTGTCTCTGTTGATGCAGTCCAGTAATCAACTGTTAATGACTACTTTTTCCCAACAGGGTTTTTCCCAGCTTCATTCACTGTCTTTGGGACATCATTGCAATGAATTGCTTGTATGATTTACGACGCATCTTCACTTCCACCCACTGTACAAAACTGAAGCCAAAATATTCCATTCCTGCCATGAAGCGCATTTTGGTGCCAGAGTCTGCACAGTAGAGATCAGGGGATTGAGCCACAGTATCCAGGTGCTGGACCAATCAGGGGTCAGTATCAGCAGTCAATAATGTTGTCCTCTGATTTATTGCTTCAAATAACTAATTCAAACCCAACTTACCAGAAACATAAACTGAACATGCTTCAGTGTGATAAAGAACTATAAAATAAATAACTTGACATTTACTTTTTAGTTTTTAGTTTGGTCCACGTCCAAGCCACTAACATGGAAGATATAAGAGTTTATGGCAGAGTCGTCCATCTTTATATTCAGTCTATGGATGTCACCGAATGCACTGAAAGACACTGATTAGTGGGTTTGTTTGTTTTGAATTTGCATATTTTCTCTTGAAATTTATATATTCCATCTATAAAGCTCAGTGTAATTTATATACAGCTGCTCTGAGACGATGAACGATCACACATTATATTGATCAGCATCAGGTCAGAAGTCTAAAACCACACAGGTGCTGTACATGGCTGCAACATAGACGGGGGTTTTGCATAACGTATAAATCTTCCGCTCGTATCCCTGGAGAGTTTCACCTTGCCCAGCAGTCTTATGAGAGCGCTTGGTCTCATTAATCTCGTGTTTTCTCTCCCCTGCCAGCTTTCCTCTCCTCTCTCTTTTTTTTCCTCCTCCATCCCTCGCTCCTCCTCCCTCCTTTCCAGACAATGATCCAATTAGCTGTTAGCTGCCATGGCACCAGTTGCCTGCAGATGTCAGATGTGTGTGTGTGAGTGTGCATGTATGTGTAACTGCCTCAGTAATTACCAGTGTGATACTCCCGCAGCTCTCTAACCTTGTTCCGAGCTCTGACTCTATATGCACTCTCACTCTGCTGCTGTGTACCGCTGCTTAAAGGCCACATGAAGCTGTGAAACAGTCCTGTGGCTTTAATCAGCGACGCTGCTGTTGAAGTCACGGATGAACTCGCTCTTTGGTCGAGAGTGGAACGACTAGAGTGGAGCCGTGGTCATGAGAGATGTCTGCGCTAATGTGGTCGCATTGGAAAAGCACAGTTTATGTATGAGACTGTTCATGCAGTGCAGCTCTTAGTTTTGATTTTAAAGCTCATTGTCTAGATGAAACGAATAATACAAATTCAAAAAGGAACATATGGAAGCACACATTCTAGGCTCCTCCGTTATTTTCACATTTATCTTCTTTTATTCTACATTAAAGGATGCATTTTGTGTGGAGATGTCGGAAATAAATGTCAAGACTACTCAAAGACTGAACATTTTTAGGAATTTTTAATCCCTCAGCAACTTTTCATTTACAATAACATTTAAAACCTAATTTAATTCAAGTTTGCTTAATAAATATGCTGCAGTATTAAAATGTTACTTATCAGCCCTTGACTGTATATAGAAATAGGCAATGAATTCTCTCCAAAAGTGAAGCCAAAGCGCTGTGATCGCCCCTTGGTGGCTGGCTGCAGTATAGGTCCAGAACCTGCCTTCTCCATTTTGGTGCACGGGGCATGGGCCAAACTGAAATGTAAAAGTACGGTCATTTTTGTAGATCCTACTCCGCTGATGTGCATGTGCTTATTTGTCCACTAAGTTTGGCTTTAAGTCGTTTTAATGCTATGAAAACAGGGTGAAATGTTATGATTGGCAGCTGAGGATGACTCATAATTGGACAAGCATGTGTATAGACAGGACGTCAGTACTGCAGCTCCACCCCTTGACAGCTACTGCGCAAATTTTGGAAAGATTGCAGCGTTCATAACTGGGATTACTTCATGTCTGGATAGTGGGAGGAAGGGGAGACGTGTCGTCCATCTTTACACACAGTCTATATCAACATACAGTACAGTACCAAAGCAGGAAGTGGTGTGATGTTTATGTTGCACAGCAGAGAGGAGACTTTGATCCACATCCAGTCTCCTACACTTCTAGTCAGGGATTTCTGTGTGTGTTGTTTTTGCTTCGATTGAACCACGAGTGTGTTGATCTGAAGGTTGTTTTTTGTTACAGCTGCAGAACGTTGTTTTGAAAAGGCCTCATTCTCTTGACCACACTGGAAAGCAAGGCTAGCGTTTTGTAAAGTATTCCCTGTGAATGGTATTTTTTGAAAAGCTCGGGGGTGGAATCAGCTGGCTGAGTGAGGACTGAAGGCCGAACGGAGAGAAAAACGATTTATTTTCAAATATCTCCGCACCATTATGCACACGGCCATGATGAAGAGCGAAGAGAACTGTATTTCTGTGCATTTGATGGTGAATTACTGTTCTGTTGTACGTCACTATCTCCTCTTTCTTCTCTTCCCTCATCGTCCTTTGTTCTCCTTCTTTTGCCCTTCGTCCTCTGAGACTGTTTCATCAAGGTCGTCAGGGTCAAAGCAGCAGCTGCTTGAGGCTGTTTAGGATCCCGAGGGTTTGACCTCTGACCCTTGTGGGGATAACACCGTGCCGTCCATTTAGACTCAATTTAACACAGCAATAAGAGTGTGGACAGAGCAGAGCGAGCAGGATCAATGAGGGAGCATGTCTGGAATTTAAGCAGCGGGGTTTCATCTCAGTGCACAGAGGAGGGTGTCAGTTGATGGGAGCTTTTATGGTCGCAGAAGAATTTCATGTTTGTGGATGTTTTCAATATCAATAGATGCCATTTAATGTTTTATTCATTGTTTTTATTAAGTGACAGAACGATTATCAGGGTTCAAACCTTGAGATGCTAAAACTGAAGGAATAAGGCCACATGTGAAAAAGGTCCTCAGATATTTGACAAGTAGCAGTACAACAGAAACACTCCTTTTTATAATAATAAACATAGATGAAATATTTAATCATATTTTTAAATTGAACTGGAAGCACATATTATTGTCAGATATACTTATAGTACCAAAGTCAAATAGATGACACAAAAAAAGGAATACTACAGGATTTTTACAATAGATGCATTAACGTATACATTACACCTCAATGTACTTTAGCTTATTTATAATTACTTATAATAATTTATTGGATATGATTTATTTCTTATACAGACCTACTTTATTAATAATCTGAGTCTGCAAAAACACTTACATTTTAAGATGGTGCGTAATTGTGTCTTTCTTAATTACTTTCCACAGTAATGCTCATAAAGGCATGTTGAATTATTTATAAATGTTGATTATTGTCCACAAAGACAAGCAAAGTATTATTGATTTAATGATTAATTGATTGACAGAGAATTGATTTGCAGGGATTTTGATAAATGATTAGTCAATTGTCATTTGTCAAAGGATAAAAAACATGTCAAAATGTTAATTGTGTAAACAGGTACAGCTGAGTTCTGGAGTGCTGGAAAATATTTTAGAAAAAAACGTTTTTTTACATGTGAGATACTTGAAGATTAATTGCTGATCAAGAGTCTAAATGTTGGCAGATCTTTGAGGCTGTAGACCACACAAACAGACTGGCTGATTCTAACAAATGTGATGAGAATGTCTTTAGATCGGCAGATATTTGCAAGTTGAGTACCAAGGTACAGGAGAAATTGAAGGTCTGACCTGATAATGATGATAACAGGGGTGAAAATCCCAGTTAAGATCATTTTTAAAATTAAAAAAAACTTTTGGAAGTCAAATCATTAAAGAGAGATTGAACTGAACACCAGAAAAGTTGACCTCATGCTGATAAATTTGTGAAGTCCTGAAGAAATCTGCAATAGTAAGTCAAACAAACTATTTTTGAGTTGTTTAAATTTCTTCTCTCGTCTTATTAATCACCTCACAACCCTTCAGATTTATCTCAGAAACCCTCAGGGGCCCCCGACCCCCACGTTCAGAAACACGGCCTGAAGTGTATCTGCCTCGGGCTGCAGTTCATATTTGCCTCCATCACCTTATCAGAGCCCAGACTTCCATCAGGTATTGATTTATTTTAAAGCAAATCTCCCTGTTTTGCATTGAGATGTCAAATTTTCCGGCAGCTGCTGGAGAAATGTATACAAAGGAGAGTCAAGGACCTCTCAGGAAATCTGACAAACCCGGAGAGATAATGTATCTGTCAGATTCAATATATAAACCAGGCTGAACTTTGGAAATGGGGAAAGATTAAAGTGGTGTTTTCGTTAAGCTCATATAGTGAAGGGGGTTGATATTCAAGTCAAGTATGGCGGCGATGTTTGTGCTGAAGATGGACCAGACTTATGTCTGTCTCAGGTTTTTGCAGATTCTGATAGAAATATTAACTTTACTGACAAAGTCTGAAAACACTTTGACCTGAACTGGAACTCAGTCACTCGACTGGACTTTTTACATTAAGATTTCTTCTTCAGTTTATATAAAAAATACTCAAATCTGTTTACATAATCATCATCATCAGTTTTGCCTGAGCCTGATCGTTTGGTGTGCAACTTACAACAACAAATCCGCTCAATAGAGTTCATACCTCCACCAACAGTCCCCTCAGGACACCACTTTTTAATTCACCAGATCCAGACTTTTATCTGGTATTTGATAATCTGTACAGTCAAACAGGAGGAAATGCATAATTGGCAGAGATAATTATTGACCAATCTGCTTTATATTTTCTAAATTGGTAGATATAGTATAAATTGGTTCTTAAGTGTCTTTGTCCAACAGTCTTAAACCCAAAATATTCAGTTTAGCATGATAGAAGACAAAAGGACGTGTGTGTGTGTGTGTGTGTGTGTGTGTGTGTGTGTGTGTGTGTCCATGCAGGTGCATTTACTCTGTCTGTGTGTGTGTGATGTTGGTTACCAGGTGTGGATCATGCCGAGATGCAGGAAACACACAAACATGCACAGATGGCCAAAATCTCCAGAGTCTTTCATATGCACATGTGTAAACAGACGCGGTGCAGCAGGAAAACCCACTGACGGAAAGATTTTAGAAAAATATGGAAAACTTTGTTAGAACTGAAAAGCTCTTTTGTGTTTGGTTTAGTCCTATTTCCTAAGGATGAGTTCACAGTTTAAATATCGGTTGTCGACATGAACAAAGATTTCTTCAATGTGATCCTGGTCCCACACTGAGCTTCAATAGAGCCTAATGTGCTTTCAGAGTAAGTGATGGGACACAAAATCCACAGACCTCATTTCGTGCAAAAATGCATTCAGAGGTTTATTTGAAGCTAATGAGGCTTCAGCCGACTGAGGGAGACGAATCAAGTGGGTTTTTGTCCCCATCATTTACACTGAAAGTGCTTTAGGGATCTTTTAACGACCAATTTAAACAGAAGAAGCGATTGGAACAAAGAGAGCCTCTTTCAATCTTCACAAAAGAATCTCACTATTGTGTCTAAATAGACTTGAAACTATGAACCAATCCATTCTATTCCCTTTTTTTTCATATTTTTTCCTATATTTCAGGGAGTGCCATCGCATTTTTGTTGTCTTATTGTGTGCAGCAGTACAATGAGAATAAATAATCTTGAATTAACTCTTGGAACACGTAGCATTTGGGATGTTCTGTATTAGCAGTTTGCTGTAAGTAAATATCACTGTGTATTTAACTATGAGCAACATGACTGCTCCTCTAAAGTGAAGCCAAGCATCTTGATCAACCTCTGGTGGCTGCCTGCATTTTTCTAATAAACCCTGCCTCCTCCATGTTAGCGGATGGGACGTGGGCCAAACTTAAAAAGTCAAAGTATACTTCAAATAAATTTGTTGTATTTATTACATGACTAAAAACGTGTTGAAACGTCATAATTGACAGCTGAGACTGCTTTGTGATAAGTTGGGTGTGTGTCCTGGCATGACCTCGATACCATGGCTCCATCCCTCGGTCGGTACTGTGCACTCTTTCCCCGAAGACTGCTGCATTTGTATCAGAGATCATTTGACTTCATCTCTGAAAAGAGGGAGGTAGAGGAGACGTGCCATCCATCAATACATAGGCTACAGTCTATCTCAGGTGGCATTTTATTAGGTCCACCTAGGCTAAACGTACACAGGCCGGCTTGCAACAAATCCTTAGAGTTTGTGTTGAAACTGTTTGTAAGAGCTGCTCCTTCCACTTAACGGTCATTTTGGAGGCTGCTGTTTCAGCTACTGTTGAATTGTATTGTGCCATATGTAAAGCTGTTGCTATTCAATACGACCATAAAGTTGAACAGTTGCATTGATTTTTTTGTTTCGTTTTTAATAACTCCAACAGATGGAGAGGGTGATGCTGCTCATGGTGCAGCCACTTACCAGCAGTATGTAGCCTATGTATTGTTTATAGCTTCATACATAGAGTCGAAAATAAGTTAAATCTATTGCCTAGCAACAGCTGAAATTGTCTCTTC